>PVJH01008739.1:0-83438 GCA_004026705.1 Nesogale talazaci | reverse complement strand
ATATCTGCTCCCTTCGGCCCCTCTTGATCACACAGGCTGGTGGGCTTCTTCCATGTGGGCTTTGCTGTTTCTGCGCTGAATGGTGACTCGATTATCTTCCAGTCTTTGAGACTCCAGGCATTCAATCATTTGTTAGCTGGGCACCATCGTTTCTTCTATTCTGTTTGTCTCTGTATCCATTTGTCTTCAGCGATATTGGGAGTCAATTGGTCCATTGATTTTGATTTTTGTTCTTTGATACCTGATTGTTTCAGCACCTCATGATCGCACAGGCAAGTGATTTTCCTTTATGGTGGGTTTTGTTGCTTCTGAGCTAGATGGCTGCTTGTTTATACTCAAGCCTTTAAGACCCTGGATGCTCTATCTTTCCTGTATTTCCTTCCATCTCCCTTCTCTCCACCATCATGTTCCACCTTCATTGGTATTTCATTGTTTTCTCGTAGATTCATTGTCCATGCTTAATCCCGACCAGACCTCCCATATCCTCCTTTCCATCGATTCCAACCACTTATTGCTCCCCCAACCCGTCCATTCTCACATGTTTTTATAAACCTTTGCTTTCACGTCTGAAGAAGCCCTTTGAAACCTTTTCTGGACTTTCTCTTCATTATTTCTTCTTTTCCCTTTAGCTATTCTACCATAAAGAACAAATTTTAATATTTCTTCTGATATACATCTTAGTGTTGTCTTTATTCCCCATTATGTAAATGGCCTTTTACTTTGTTCATGCAAGATTATATGATGCCATTCCATAACTCTTGTGATCTTCAGTCATTAATGTTCAATGTGTCCAACAAGTTTGGAACAGTGTCTAGAAAAATTCTAAAAACTATGCCATTTATATTTTGAATATCAGCATGATCGCACACAGTAAACTTTTTTCAGGAGAGCTTCTCGACTAACCGAAACATAGTGAATTACTCTAGGGGAAAAAAAACTGACCAGTAAACAAATGTGGCACATTGTCTAATACATTGCCACTGAAAGAGTCTCTTCAGTTGGAGGAGATTCCTCTCACAAAGTAGATTTGATCTTAGTAACCTGGATATTAAAAAATGTTTGGAATCTCCAGATGCTGATGTAGCATGACTCAAAATGAAAAGAAAAAGCTACAATCTACATTAAAAATCAGAAAATCAAGCATAATATAAATCTGGGAAAATTAGAAGTTGTTAACAATGAAACGGAACATATAAATTTCAACCTCCTTGCCATTAGTATACTTAAATATACTGGAAAATATCATTTTTTAATCATGCAATCATATGTTATATTATTCCAAGAATGGCAACTCAAAGAGGAATTGGGTTGTATTCACTGTCCAAAAAGAAAATTGCATATCAAATCTCAAGCACAGCATTTTTACTGATAGTATAATATCTGCACGCCTTCCTGAAAGGTGAGATAACATGACTTGTTTAAATTTACGCACTAAACGTCAAGACCAAAATTGAAGTAATTGAATTTTTTTTAACTTCTGTATTCTGAAAGTAATCAAAATGCAATTGGGATCACTAATAATTGCTCATGATTTGAATGGAAACATTGAAAACATGGAAGAAGAATCAATAATCAGAAGATAGGACCATGGCAATTGAAATGAAGCTAGAGAATATATCATAGAATTATGAAAATTCCTGTTTTCAGCAGATAAATGGCAACTTTATTTATGGACCTTGCTTTTAGGAATATGCTGGGATCAAATCTATTGTGCCTGTGGGAAGAGATGATCAGTAAGAACAAGGCCAAGAACCAACTGTGGAATGAATCGTCAAATCCTCACATGCTAGTTCAAGGGGAAGATGAAAGAAACTAAGACAAGTTCAGAAAAGCCAAAATGATGACCTTGAGAATACATCACCAGAATATTCCATCTCAAGAATAGATCTGATTAATCATTAACTTAGAGACACCATAAAGCCCCCAAATAACAAAAACTCTATGATATACATAATAACTTCGATCAACAGATGAGTGAGAGTTGACCTTTGTACACATAAAGCTGAAAGAGAATTCTTTCATATTTTCAGTAGGCAGTACTTTCTGGGATACTGCTGACTATTAATCTTGGAAACAAAAACATATGTCACCAATCAGCATCCCTTGAAAATAATCCTTGTAGGACACTATGCAGATTTTATTGGTGAAAATTTACTCACATGTGATTCTGTTAAAATCTGGAGTAATTTTTCATGGATTTGTAGTTTTACTTCCAATTTTTAAAGTCATATTTCTTACAGGAGATACCATGCTGCTGTGTGGAGGAATTACTTTAGCCTGATAGAAATATAAATCACATTTAAGCATTACTGGGAAAAAAATCCTCTTTCAAATCCACATGAAATTCTTTTAGACTAGGTAAGAGTATGTAAGGAGAAAAGGTTAGGTGTCTAATACTGATTTTATGTCTCTCATTCACATACCAGTATGGCTATTTTTAATATTGCCATATCAGTACCTTTTCAGGGAAAACAAACTAAATCTCAAGCAAAAAGTACTAAGGATACTGGCATTTCCTTTAGGAAATAATATGTTAAAATATTAAATTAATACCTGTTTTCATATTAGTTTTCTTTTAAAATGTATACTCTAGTGTTTAGACTGAGACCATTGTGGTGAGTACCAAGAGGTAATCTTGCTAAGTGGAAAATAAAAAATAACAATAACGATATTGTTTCACCTGAAGTAGAAGTACTTGAAGGTGGCTTTCCAAAAAATGCCATAAGTTGTATCCTGAGATACAAAAGGAAATAGAAATATGACTATACATAAATCATTAAAAACATAATCTGTCTTTTCAAGCTCTGCAAAGTGGGATGGGATAAACTGTATTGTAATTATTCAAGACTGAAAAGAAACCCAGAGTAATTTCCACGGGATGGAAAACATTGACATGATATTATGATAAACATTTTCCCAAACTATCATTAATGTCTAGTAAAAAAGATAGTAATTTTAATTGCTACATTAAATAAGAGAAACAAAGAATAACTCAGTGTGTGGTAAAGTAAGAATAGATTAAATATAAGAAAACGCATTTTAATTATAAGGCAAATTAAGCAATGAATCAGTTGGCAAGGGAAATTTACTTTCATCACAACTGAAAGCCTTGTTTTAGCAACACTATTTACTAATTCGCCTAGTATCCTATAAAAAAACAACCTTTGTGAATTCCTGTATGACAACAAAAGAAATCATAATCTAGCTAAGTATGATTTTTATAATTTGCTAGTCTCAAAAATCTTAAAGTTAATTTTAATGAATGCAGCACTGGAAACTAGAATTTGAATGAGAGGGGGAAAATGAATGTATAAAATAACAGTCGGGTAAAAGAAAAATATAGCAAACATGTAAGGTAGGATAGTAGAAGAAGACAAAAATGCCCTTGCCTATGAATTCAAGTGTGTGATCATTTCAATATATTGCTGACAAAAAGAATTTCTTGTATGTATAATGCTGTTGCTTTTAATTGCCATTTCTCCTAGTGATGTTGTGTACACTATAACAAAATGCTGGCCAGTCCTGCACAATCCCAATGACTGATTGCAGATCAGACTCCGCGGGTTCAAGTACATTAAGACCACTACAAGGCCCAAGTCGGATCAGTCCAGGCTGAGCAACAGAGGGGACATTGGAAGGACCAGGCATGCTTCAGTCCTAAGATCCCTTAGCCTGAGGTTTTGGTATCATTCAAGAAGCAATTGGAGTGTGAGTTACAGAAAGCAGAAAAAGTAAGTTAAAGATTCATATACAATTAGTGGCCAAAATTGAAAGGAGTAAAAAGAGCTTATTTAGGTAAATTTTGCTGGAGCAGGTTTTACAACTCGTGTCTGGATCTTCTCTTTAGTAAAGGGAAAATAAGCACACCCGATTTGTCTTAGCAGCGATTACTGTTTGGCATTCTATTTTGATTATGAAACAAAGGTTTCTGTGAGCAGAACAATGGCTGTTCAGAAGGGGTTGAAGGGGCGGGGGTGGGGGGTGGACAGTTTTCCTTAGCCTTTAAGATAAATTGAAAAAATTGGGGTGGACGAGCTTGTCTGTTTCAAGGAAATTGTGGCCCACAGAATTGTCATTGGGTGCCTTCGAGAACTAGAACATCCAGTCTATCGTCCTAGTCTCTGTTAGTCTGGAAGCTCCATTAAAAACTGTTTAGCTGGGCTGAGCCCCAGTGGTGTAAGTGGTTGAGTGTGGGACTGCAGCCCACAGGTTTGGCAGTTCAAATCCAGTGGCAGCTCTCAGGAGTGGCACTGGGTAGCACCCATGACCACCAGAGGCAGTGATGCCCACAAAAAATAAAAACAACTGTTTAGCCACATAGCCATATATAAAAGCCACCACTAATAGACAAGATGGCGACTGTTCAGAAGTGCATTGATTTTTAATCAAACCCAAGCACCTATTAAGAAAAATGAGAATTCTACTACTTAACTATCAATGCCTTAATATGTGTACAAGCATGTTATGTAAAGAAAACTGTGTATTAGTTACTAATACTACAGAAAAGAATTACTTAAAAGTTTTAAAAATCGGAATGATTCAGATTACTCTTCATAGAGTGTGAAGCTTTTTAAACTTCTATTTCAATTATCTTCTGTTATTTCAAATTATAATTAAAAGAAGCAAGCATTGCCTAGCAGTTAACATAATAGAATGTCATGATGAAATAATTAACAACGGCTTTTCAGACCTTGAAATTAAAAAAAAAATGAAGGCAAAACCTTCTAGTAGTGCTGTGACTTAGAATGAACCCCAAAGATTCATTGACAAGGGACCCAAAAAAATACAATAACTGCATTTATTGAATGCTTCTAGATATCATTAGGTACTCTGAAGACTACAGCTAAGCAGAAAGCTTTGCAGAAGTTTAGCAACGAGAAGGAATGATCACTTAAGTGTTAATTTGTCATACTATGGTACTTTTCAGGTTACTATGATGTGAGGAAAATTACCACTTTGCCACATGAAATTTCTCAGCATTGAGTAACAAGATCCAAAGTAAACCAGGCTAGAAACCTAACACTTCCTGCAAATTGGGCAGCAGAGTCCTTCTTAGTCTGGAAGCCCCCCTGAAACCTGTTTACTTTGAGCAACCCTGTTGGCATTTGAAATACCAGTGTCATAGCTTCCAACATCACAGCAACATGAAAACCATCACAGGAAGACAGATTTGCAGATAGGTGGTAGTCTAAAGCATCATCATTTTAAAAATTGTGTGGAATACAGTTCTGCTTTAGAAAGATGAGGTCACTCTGTGACTGTGGTCCAGAGCCCCCAGTTCAATGACTCATTCCTTTAAGGAATTTGGGTATGCATAAGTTTTCACAATCCCCCACCCCCGTATACTTTACTATATTCCTGAGTATCTATTGCAGTACATGTAAGTACAGATGTAGCAATATCTTAGCTCAAAAATGTGTATGAGTTAATGGTAAGTCATAACAACCGTCTGTGGGTCTCTGAGACTGTTAAGCGTTTACAGGAGCAGACAGCTCGGCCGTTCTCACTAAGAGCTGTGGGTGGTTTGGAACTCCAACCATGGGAATCATGCCCTAATGCTTAACCACTCTACCCCCAGGGATCCATATCATATATATTGCACGCACACACACACACACACACACGCACACATATAAACTCTCACTCACCTTCGCACCCTTATTCAGTCCAAATCTATCTTTGCATACACTTTTTAGATTACTACTATTATTACTGTAAATGTAAATTTAAATGTAAATGTAAATTTAAAAATGATATATAATAATATCCACTTCTTTTTCATTTAACTTTTGTGCTCCTCCCGTGTCATTTTTTGCCTTGATATTTTTGTCCTGGCTTTCCTTTAATTGTATGATATCTTCACTCAGGCTAACTTATGTCTGACTTCTAGTTATTGATTTTCCCTTGCTTTTTCTCTCAGACCTGGTAAGATTCAGAGAGGACATGAATAGACACATCACCAAAGAAAAAAGCATCCCGGCAGCCAACTCACACTTGAAGAAATATAACTTCTTTTTCAGTCTTCTTTATTGAATGTCCAACTTTACCATGCATATGAGGCAATTGAAAATGCCATAGCTTAGGTCAGGAGTACCTTAGTCAAAGAGAGATGCAAAGTAAAGAAACAGTGAATTGCTATTGCACCACAGTACTAATAGGAGAGATCAGAACATTGAGATACTGTTGGTGGCATGTAAAATGGTTCAGTTACTTTGGAACATCAAGTTATGACATTTGATAAAAAATATGGAAATAGAAGTATCCATTAATCAATCAATAAATCCCACTACTAAATGTATATCTGAGAGATATAAAATTCATAGTACTAATAGATATATGCACACAAATTATCATGGCAGCATTATTCACAATATCAAAAATATGGAAACAATCTAAGTATCCATCAATAGCAGCCATATGTGATAGGTAGGTTTATTGTGCCAATCTGATCAGTAGGAATATGTGGGATTAACCAGGGCACAATTCCATTGGAGGGCAAAGTGATAATCACCCCTTGCTCTCTTGTTCTCTGGTGATCATATCAGCATGCCGCTGATTGAGCTAGTTCTCTGTGTCATCTAGTGAGCTACACTACCCATTGGACAATCAACCTGTGGATCACGTCATCCGAGTTTGAGGGCACTTTGAGACCTGCTTCTGCATGCTGCTGGCGTGTACATAGCTTGAGATTAAGGCAGGTGGATCCAGTCATTTTGCATTGTCTGAATTCATTATCCAATCCCGACCTGCTTCTCTAAGCTCCAGAGCTGCTGACTATTGGTGACCTGCCCTGCTGTGTGCTGCCTGTGAGTGGACTCTACCTGCATTGCCTGAGGAAAGACTCAGCTTTCTTTTTCCTTCATCTTCAATCCAGAGTTGAAGGACTTCCAGTACATTAACTGTTCATGGAAGTGAATTGAACTGAGCCCTCTGTACTGCTGAGTAGGCTAATTAGCTATTAGATTCCTTTGTACTGTATAAATCTGTGTCAGAGAGGATTCTTTAGAGAAATAAAATCAGGACACTAGTAATTCTTTTTATATATTTATATATAGAGAAAGGTATATGAGATAAGAAAGAAACAGTTAACTATCTATAATGCAGTACAGATTGCTCAGTGTAACTCACTTGCGTGAGACAGCTAGAAGCCTGGCAGTCCTTCAAGTCTTGAGGGCCGCTGAGTAGTCCTCTGTAGAGCAATCCAGGCTATCTGGTCACAGGCAGCAAACAGCAGAGCAGGTCACCAACAGTCAGCCAGATGACAGAGTCCAACAGTCCCCAGCTCAAGAGATGTGTATCTCAGGAGTGTGGTGAAGTAGGGCTTGAAGGAACCTCAACTCACAACTCCACAATCCACGATTAGGTGTCCCACAAGTAGTGTTGCTTGGAGGTTGAGGCACAGGACCAACAAAGCAGCTAGGTGGTTTGAAGATCCAAAAGCAAGAGAGAGGGTGGGACTCATTGAGCCCTTTCTATCTCTGCCCTTCAATTCATCCCGTGTGCTCATTGGCTGTGCTGTCACAACAAACCTACCAATCTTCTGTGGCCATGTTGGCATAACAAACCTACCCATCACAAAATCTATCCATATATATGCATATATTTAATAAGTTTCTTTTTTTCTTCTCTAGAGAACCATGCCTAACACAGCATATATAGGAATGACACATTATTGTAAATACCCATAATGGAACACTTGCCTTAAAATGGTAAATATGCAAAGCACCTCATAATATGGATGAACCTAGAGGACATTATGTTGAGTAAAATTAGTCAATCACAAAAGGGTAAATATTAATGAGGTTTCTGTTAGTTTGTTTTGTGCTAGGGTAATATGCGAGGAAGCATGACATAAGAGACATGAAAGCAAAATGTTCTGCTGCTATTCATAAGGATTATCAGTGGCTAATATTTTTCGTATATCACTAGGCCCTTCTTCCTAGTCTGGAAGCTCCCTTGAAATCACCAATATCATAGGTGACTATGGATATTTGACAAAAAAGATGGAATAGTTTCTAGCATCAGAATCCCCAGGAAAACACTACAGTAAACCAAACTGACAGTTGGGCATTGAGCATATGTGCCACAAAAGGCCTCCTTCAAGTACTGTAGTACAAAGATATCACTCTGAGGACCGAGATGCACCTGAGCCAAGCACGGGACTTTTGATTGCCTCAAATGCACGAGAAACCTGAATAATAAGTAAGAAAGACTAAGGAAGACTTGATACATTAGAAACTGGAGTGGGTGAAGAATAGTAATGCTAATGTGAATTTCCAACAGGATAAACAGATCTGCTTTGAGAAAGTACCCACAGAAGGCTCCTTGAGAGCCAAGACAGGTAGGTGTATATCATGCTTTGAAACCCAGCCTCTGTAAGGCAGATTGACACCATCACTGCATCGATGCCTCAGACACAGCAATAAGCGTGAGAAAAGCTCAATTCCAGGCAATTTTCATTCTGTTTTACATTGGGTCACATGAATTGTAACTGACTCACTGACATCTAACAATAAACAATGCTATTTGAGCAGAGACCGGAGAGAAAAGAGATTATCTGAATTAAAACTGGGAGCAGATCAGAGTATCTCTTCATGCTCACACCACATGCATAGAGAGCAGAAGAAAAGGGGGGCAGTAGCAGGTTTAGGGATTTGGTTAATGTCTGATCATAAATACCAAATCTCTGGCATTGTTCTAAGGCATTTGGAATAGGGACCGAAAACATCCAAATTCCATCAATAATGTAGGCAGCTTACAATGACCAAGAGAGGCAGTAAAACTAGTAAAATTAGAGATTTTTTTTCTTGTTGTTTCTACAGTCCGTAAGTAGGTCAGTTTTAATTAGAACTCCTTTGGACATTGAAAGTTGGAGAGGGGAAGCAGGAAGCAGTTGTGCCATGGAAAGAATGTAATAGCCCTTCATAAACTACAGCTATACCTTTTAAAGCTCTGTTTACACATCCACATTTAGGCCCAACGCATCAGTGTCCATAACCATAGACGCTGACTTTCTCCCAAGCCATGGCTCCCTGTGGAGTGAAGACGTTCTGGCCCGAGTGTGAGTCAGACCAAAGTAGCAACAGCAGGATGGGCCTATAAAGAGAATGGAGTGTAGAGGGAAAGCGAGTTCAAGAAGACCTCATCAAATAGAAAAACAACAACAACAAACATGCCCAGAGCACGGAATCTTCTCCTGGAGGAAATACTGATATGAGTATCTCCTTACATTCCTCGGACATCTGAATAAATAAGCAATGGACGGAAATATTCTTCTACTCATACTTACTCAGAAAACGATGGCAAGGTTTTTAAGTTTCTAGACACAGTGTGATGGTGATGCTGAGAACAAGGCTGAAGGCTTCCTATCACTGTTTCAGCCAAATATAGAGACCAGATGATTTGAGAAATTCTCAGTTTTTTTTCTACAATCTCTCGACAGAAGAAAACCATGGGCTTTGCTATCTGGAAATGCTCCAGGGAAAACAAACAAGGTATATATCTTAAACTATGTAGCAGATTTGGGGGAAATAAATACGAGGTTCATAAAATGGACCCTCAAAGCAAGCAAGGTTCACAATAGCTGATGTTTCCCAAAGGGATTATAAAACCCTCAATTCACGTATTCATCACTCCAGGTCTCTCAGAACGGAATACTCCTACAGTTCAGCTTTCATTGCTTAGCCAAATGGCCTTCCTGTCCCCTTCCTGACTTAGACGATACTCACTAAGTCTAAAAACAAATTTTACTACATGAAATAGGGCTGTTACATCTCAGGTCCCTTTTAACAAACTAACTAGCAACATAACAAATCTCACACGATGTTACATTTCCACTAACTAATCAACAGCAGGTTGCCAGGTATGGTCTACCTTTTCTTTGAGGAAGTTTTACAGACAAGGTGGTTATCATTGCTCCTTAGCTTTACAAGGTGAGTTGTTAAAAGAAAAAGAAGGACAGACACCAAACATATAATTTTGCAACAGAAAAGGAAAAAAAAACAACAACAAAATGTCACACATCTATGTAGAAAGATAGAAATAGTATCACTCAAGTGGACTATTTGAAACAAAAGTGAACTTGAGATAGCATCTCTGAGAATTTGTAAATTGCTGTGGAATTTCTTTCAAGAAGACATCAATAGAAGTAGTCACTTGTGTTTTAAACTAAGTATCGCCTATTCTTGCATCTAGGCAGTAAACATTGTGATATCTGTATAATTAAATATTGATATGTTTTTGAAAATAATAATCCCTTATTGGGAAAGATTATAACCCTAAATGGCAAACCCTACTGTTAAGAATTTGCCTTAACAGTACTAAAATGAAGAAGTATATCTAGATGGGCTATTCAGTGACTTAAATAGGAAAGAAAGTAAATCAATGGTATAATTGGCAACAATGAAAAATAATGACTGTACAGTATCAGACCTATCTACATTATATAAATAAATAATAACACACCACTAACTAATAAACTAATCACTAATACACATTAGAATAAACGAATATACATCAAAATCAAACATGTAGAAATTAGAAAGGACTAAAACATTGAAAGCATTTTTGTATCATGACTTCTAAAGCTCCACCTAAAAAAATCTCTAAGAGTAGACCACAATTTTAATGATGACTACATCTTTTAAATATCATTAGAGTTCATGGTTATTCATATTTCTTATTTTGGTTATATATGCCTGCCTTTATTTCCCAATAATGACCATTTTTCTAATATGTTAAGTCTGCACACTATATGTACATTTCTGCTTGGGATGTAGAAAGATGGAACTAGTATAATTCCTACTCTAACAATATTGAAAAATGACAGAAAATGCATGAATTCACTTGGGTCTATCAGAAAAGTGGAATTGAAAAGCAATTTATAGAAAAGAAAACACTTCAAAGCAGAGAAGATGTGATCACTTGCTTCTGTGAATTAGATGCTGCTGAATTTATTAGAATAAAAAGAATGTATCTGATTTTTGCCATTGAACTGCTATTGATTGATTATGAACTAGCAAGAATCCTTAGAGTTGATGCCTTTGGGATTGCATTTGAAGACTATAAACACAAAGAAAATAAAACCCTCAAAGCAAAGAACACCACATATATTTTACTGAGTGTGCAACACCCTTCCCCCCCCCCCAAAATGGCCAAGTCCTGGAAAGTGATCTTTATGAATTACCCTGGGAGAAGGCAAAGGGCAGCACTCATCAAAAATAACCAAGCCATTATCCCACTTTCGCTCTTTACTCAAGTGAATTAAAAACTTACATTCACATGAAAATTGGTATGCAATATTCACAGTAATTTTAGTCATTGTGTCTATTTGAAGATTAAGAGTGTAGGGGTGGTATCTAGCTTATCAATCTAGAGATAGCCAATGAGATCTCTGTGTGGGCATGAGTCACTCCCCACCCTTGAAAGTAAGGGACTCACTACTCAGTCCATTGGAGATGCTCTACTAACAAGAAACAAGGCTCACTCGTTAGGAGACATTCCAGGTGACAAGACACATGGCAGCATGCTGATAGACCCCAAGTCCCAGAAACTGGAGGACCCTTGGGGAGACACCTGTGAGCACTGAGATGCTTCCACCACCACTGGATACACAAGACTCTGCACCCACTGGCTTGTGATTGTTCTGGTGTATTTGAATGTGCTTTGTGAGTCTGAAGAGGACTTTATAGATTGGTATGGGACATATGGGTTAATATCAGACTTATGGCCTTGAACTGGACTGGGCTGGGATGATTTCTCAATGCTCTACTGCTCTTATATATAAACCCTTTTCTTATACACATAAGAGTTTCTAAGAATTTTTTTTCTAATCCACCCAAATGAACACAGTCATTAATTAGAAGTCATCCATGTTTTCCTCATTTAGGAAATAGAAAAGTCAGGGACCAGCCATGCATTGGGACATAACTGAGCAATAACATGAAAGAAACTACTAAGACACACATACCATAGATCAATCCTAAAGAGGTTATGCTAAATCAGACAAGTTATATGTAAAAGCTAGGTAACATTTCACTTGTACTTCATTCTTTCAAAAGCAAAACTACAGGAAGAAAAACATAGCTCACTGGCTTCCAGGAGCAAGGACTGGGCTAAGGGTTGACTAAGAAGAGGCAACTAAACCAAACTCAAATCCACAATCATGAGGAGATCTGATTCTGCTGAAGCAGCAGAACAGAGTAAACCTGCATTTTAGGGGTTCCAAGACTGCATGTCGTTAGGAGAGCAGACAGTTTCATCTTTCTCCCACAAAGCCTCTGGCAGGCTTGGCCTGCTCACCTTAAGGTGAGCAGCACAGTGCCCCCTGTACACCCACTGGACTCCTTACAAAAGGGAAAGGGGAGTTCATTGGAATAGTCAAGTGGTTCCAACTCATAATGGCTATGGTTACAGAACTGTGTGTGTTCTGTTAAAGTTCTCAAATTTGTACACTAAAAGAAAGATACATGCTATTTCGTGTACACATGCCTTACCTAAAATGGAAAGATTAAAAATAAGACTAGAATTGCCTCAAAGTTTAGGATATTAGAAGTCCAAATTTAGGGTATTGCTCTTGGAGGAGGTCATTTTAGTTTCTTCCAGTGATTAGCAGTATTTGGTATTCCTGGTGCATATGCAACTTATCGTATGTGCATGTCCTTATTTGGCATCTTCCCCGTGTGTGTTGGTCTGTTCTGGTCTCTTTTTAATAACTTAGAAGTGGAAGGTTTAGGATTCACATTACATTGGTATAACCACATTAGCATAAGAATATTTTTTCAAGCAAGTTGATATTTACAGGTCAAAAGAAAAAAAGCCCATTGACATGCAGATACATTAATAAGTGCAAAAACCAGGCAAAGTCAAATGAACAAGAGAGAAGTCAGAACCAACAAAACAGTAACAACAGCCAAAACCAACACAAAGTAACAATAACAAAAAGCCACTGGGAAACCTGGAAAAGTTTATAAATAGTCCAATCTGTTTGTTGGCCTTTACAAGTGTTTTCCAGTTGAGTTTGATGGGGTGCCACACTGTCTTCCAAGTTGATTTTTGGGATTCCCCAGGTGTTTCATCAGTCTGCTCCCCCTGCCACAGACCCTCGGTGTCTTGCCCAGCATGATAGGGCCAGACTGTGCACTATTCCCGCACTGTCGCTCCAGTTCATGGTTAAGTGTGGAATGCTGTATCCCGTGGTGGAGCCAGCCCCATGGACATCATCCTTGGAGCTTGTTGGCTCAGGATGTCCTCTGCATTTCTCCCATGTGCTCTAATCTGATGCGTCCCTCTTTCCAAGCTGTAGCCACCGTCCTGTGCTCTGAAATGCTTTCTTCTGAGGGAGGTGGGTGTCTTCATAGTTTGGATTGGGGCTGGACCTTTTGATCTCTCTATTAGGTCCCGCATATGTGCCAGTATGTTATATTCACGTCATGGTGCAGCAAATTAAAGTATGGTCTCTCTCTCTCCTTTGGAGATATAAACAATACCCTCCCTTTGGGTGGATTAATGTTCTTCTCTCCTCTAACCCAGAATGTTTCTGTATGTCTATCTAGGTAAGACAGGTGGAATAAATAATTCAGAGATGAAAATAATGGGAACAATTTTTCTGGGAGGATACGGGAGAAGGGAACTTGGAGAAAGGATGAGAGTAGGGATCAAACCAGGAACAAGAGAAAAACAAGTGAACTAAAAATCAATGGAAGGAAGGTCATAGGATGCCTAGTAGGGTTCAATCACAGGCCATGTAGCAATGAGGAATTACTAAACCTGAATGAAGGCCAAACAACGATGGGACAAGAGGTAAGTCAAAAGGAAATATAGCAAACAACCAGGAGGCAAAGGACATTTATAGAGGCCTAAATATAGGCATATGTGTGTGTGTGTGTATGAGAGAGAGAGAGAGATACTCAAATCTATATGTTGAGAATTGAGATTGCAGATGAACATTGGACCTGGACTCAATTACCCCCTCAACACAGCAACATTTTGTTCTAATAATCTGACATTCTGTGATGCTCACCTTCCCAACAGGATCACTAAAGAAGATATAGCATCTGGGATATTAAAGGCTTGAAGATAAATAAGTGACCATCTAGCTCAGAACCAACAAAACCCACATAGTAGAAGCACGCCAGCCTGTGTGATCACAAGGTGCCAATTGGATCAGGTACCATGTATTTAAGATCTAGAATAAAACTATACCCAAGGTGAACTGGGGGTGGGGGCATGGAGAAGACAGTCAATGCCCATCTGTAGACAATTATGGATCCCAGAAGGGTCATAGGGAACTGATGAGCCAGTTAGGGTACATTATAGCACCAATGAAACACACAGCTCTCCTCTCACTCGATGGTGCTTCCTTCACCCCATTATTGTGACCTCAATTCTATCTTAGAAATCAGATTAGACCAAAACATGTACATTGCTGCAGATAAGAGTCCACAACACAGGAAATCCAGGATAGTTAAACCCCTCAGGCCCAAAGAGGGGAGTAGAGAAACCAGGCAGATTGGAAGAAGGTGGGGGCAGAAAGGGGGAACCTATCACAAAGATAAATCTAGGACCCCCTCCCAGGGAGATGGGTAACAGAAAAGTGGGTGAGGGAAAATGGAGGTCAATGTAAGATGTTGAAAAAATGATCTATAACTTAGGGAGGGTAGGGAGTGGGGAGGGGGAAGAAATAGGGAGTGAATAACAGGGGCTCAAGTGGGAAGAGATTGCTTTGAAAGTGATGATGGGAGCACATGTGCAGATGTGCTTAACACACTGGAGGAATTTATGGACTGTGATAAAAGATGCGAGAGCCCCCAAGAAAAGTATTTTTAAAAAGCCCATTGACATTTCATTGAGTTGGACTTTCTGAGATGCTCTGGTGGTGTACAGCTGCTAAGTGGAAGCCCACACAGTAACTATAAAATCACAAGTAGGTACTTTAATCTTTTGAAGATTCTGCTTTCTATTTTAAGACATAGTGATTCACAGGAAAGAATAGGAATTGTTGATTCACATATTCATTGTGTTGTAAATTGTATGCTAATGACATGCACTGAAGTAAGCTAAGAAAACAGTAAGGAAACATTTTAGGGATTGTGTCCATAGATTGTGTTAATCTGAAACTCATATTACTGAGCAACTATGTGCTTGAGAGAAACTCAAAACATTTCAGGAGAGTCAGGAAAAAGAAAAGAGGGAGTAGTCATGTCTAGATGGTGGTTGAGATGGTGTGATAAGAGACAGGAAAGATTTCTCTGAATAAATGATTAGTGAGCTGACACCAAAATTTTAAAAAATCCTGTCAAATAATATTACCTGTGATATAGTTATTATCGATATAAAGGCCTTAAGTCTCTTGGAACAATCAGTTGACCAAACCGACCAGTTGATATCTAGCTAACTATGATTCCTGTCAACCAAATGTGTGTCAAAACAGACCCAGGCTCCCAAGAGTTTTTGTTGACTATATATTGTTGGAAACAGATTGCCAGATTTTTCTTCTGGGACACTTCACCTTGGACTCTAACCTCTATCTACCTTTTCACTTATCAGCCAAGTGCCCATTTAAACCACCCAAGAACAGTCAGCCTATAGCACTACAGAAATAATTGCAGAAAACGTACTAATAAGAACAAACAGTTAGGAAAAAATTAGTAGAGTTTTCTTGGGGCCTGCCTGTCAAATCTAATATAATGGTCAGGTGCAGGCAGAGAATTGGGCTCTTAGTATCATTTGTGAGCCATCTCAGTGGGAAACATCTTTTCCCAAATACTAAAGCATACTGCTTGCTCAGCTCCCTTTTCAAGCCAGGCAAAGCTTTTAGCAAAAGAAAATTCGCAACAGTTAACTGGCTACAATCAATATGATCCATATCACTCTTCTGTGCCAAGCCTATAAAAATAGAATCTGAAATTTAGGCTGAGGACTCGGGGGAACAGAAACACACATAAGTAGGGGAAAGTGTTTCACTTTGAATTCTGATACCTGACATTTAGCCCTAAAAAGTCAGTGGAAATGACAGGAAAGTAAAGCAAAGGGGAAAATGAGGATCTCATAGGGAAATGATGTCATTAAGATTTTTCCTACTTATTGCCCTTCTTTTTAAATGTTGACCTTAAGGTTCTAAGAAGATTTCTCAGAGCCTTTTAATGCAATTTTCTGTGGGTGAAGAACTTTACAGGAAATACTCATCTTGGGAACTGTTCATCTTTGGAATAGCTTTGAGAAAATCAGGAATAGAAAAATTGTGCCTTCTTTGTTGATAGAAGTTGTGCTCAGTATGGAGGAAGTTCCTCAAGGAATCAAAGTTATAGAACAAAACAGAACAAAAAGCCCTTAGAAGTTTGATTAATTTGTTATATATCCCTCTGGTTTCCCTCCAAATCAGTAAAAGTTTCATGTATTTCTCAGTAGCATCTCCTAAATGACTTGAGTCCTTGAGTCCGTGGTGGGGTGGTGGGGGGTGGGGGGAAGGTTCTATCTTTATATAAAAAATAAATTTGCATCTTGACAGGTTAGAATAATAAAATATATAATTATAGGGTTGTAGATCTTCTAGAGACTCTAGTTCACACTCTAATTTTAAGGATGATGCAACTGAGTCCAACATCATCTCTCTGACTTTCTCAAAACAGAACTTTTATAATCATAGGTTTAGAACATAGTCTAAGCTGAGCCCTGGTGGTACAGTGGTTGTGTGCGGGATATGGTCCACAGGGTTGATGGTTCAAATCCAGCAGCAGCTCTCCAGCAGCAAGGCTGGGCTTCCTAATTCCACAAGGGCAGAGATGAGGGAAAGAAAAAGAGAGACATAGTCTATTACACTCTCTGTGGTTTCCAGGCAAACATCTAATAAAGACCAGTTTACTCATTCCACAAGGCATCCTTTCAGACATGATCAGAAAGGATATCCTTCAGGTTTTTGGAGAATGTGGTCCCAGTGTCTTTCTCCAAGGAGTGTTGCGTAGGCTATTGCAGACGGAAGTTTCCACAGGTGTCTGCAATAGTGTATGTCCATTTCAAAAGTTCTTCCACTATGCAATCCTGCCATGCATCTCCCCCCTGCCCCCAAGAAGTCTATTATACAAGCCCTCCTGTAAATATGAATAGACTTCTTACTTCTTCAAGGCAGGTGGGTCATAAGAAGCAAGGCAGCTTCTAAGAACATCTTAACTCTGAGAATGGGACTGCTTTTTCTTGTTTTTAAAAAACTGAGTCAAGAGCATACTGCAAAGGAACTTAATTAATATGCGGAGACCCCGGGTGCTTGTTAGCTGCTGGTTCAAAAGACAGGGCTTGGCATTTACCCAGAAGTCAGTTAGAAGGACGGTACGAAAAGGTTCTTTTTAAAACTCAGCCATTACAAAATCTATGGAGGACAATTATTTTCTGAGTCAACATTGACAGGGCAGAAACTTGTTTTTAAGAAGTACAGAGAAGCAACTTTTAAGAATTCCTACCATCACCCCAGCTGAAGTCTCACGGACAGCAAGCATGAATTCCCAGATGTGTAAATGCAGATGCCTTGGTGAAGATTCTCAGTCCCGTCAAGGTACTCTGAGCCACTGAATGTTCCTACTTCTAGAGAGTATGCCTTGGTGTGTTGCTCTGGATTAACACATTCATAAGCACTCATAGTGTATAAGAAAGAGTTTTATATATAAGAGCATTTGAATATTGAGAAAACATCCCAGCCCAGTCCAGAGCAAGTCCATAAATCTATTATTAGCCTGCATATCTGATACCCGTCTATAAATCCCTTTTCTGATTTACACAACACATGCAATAACACTAAATGCAGGAAGATCACAGGCCAGTGGGTGAAAAGTCTTGTGGCTCCAGTGGCATTGGAAGCATCTCAGCGCTGGTAGGGTTCCCCATGTGTGTGTGGTAGTTATATAATCTGTTGTCAATTTGAGAGGACTAAGAGTGAATGGGGTGGAGTTTAGTCTGTCAATCAGGTCACAGCTTGATGACCTCACTTAGAGGCGCTAAGGAGATAAAAAGCTTGCTGGGGCAGAGCACAGGCTCACTCTGTGGAAGAAATAGCAGCTGACAAGACACACGGAATAGCGCTAATGCCCTGAGCTGGAGAAGCCATGTGGAAATCCTTGCCAGTGCTGACATGCTTCCACTGCCACTGGATCCACAAGATTTTCCACGCACTTGCTTACATTTGGCATCATTACAGAGTTGCATGAGTCTAAAGATGGATTTACAGATTAGTATCAGACACTTGGGCTAACATCATACTTATAGACTTGATGATATGAGTTGGGATGTCTTCTCAATATTCAACTGCTCTTGATTCTCTTTTTTTTTTTTTGTTTTTTTTGGGGGGCATCACTGCCCTCTGGTGGTGGATGTAGGAGGCCCAGCCTTTGCTCTTGTGGAGCCGCTGCTGGAATTGAACCACCATCCCCATGGGCCGCAGTCCCACGCACAACCACTATGCCTCCGGGGCTCAGCTTCTTGTTTCTCTTTTTTTTTCTTTTTTTATTAAATTATTTTATTGAGTACTCGTACAACCACACATAAGTACAATCCACACATAAGTCCATTGTGTCAAGCATTTTTGGACATTTGTTTCTCCTCATCATTCCCAAAGCACTGCTTTCTTCTTGAGCCTCTGGTATCTGCTCCTAATTTCCCCCATCACTCCCTGCTCCACACCCCATTAGTAATAAATTACTAATTTATTAGTAATAAATTATTACTACTTTGTCATATCTTACACCATACGATGTCTTATTCACATAGGATTGTCTCAATGAGTTTGTTTCTCTAGTTTACTCCGTCTAACCTTCTGGCGTTGATAACCACATGGTTAGCAGTTAAAAACACCAACTGTTCTTCAAGAGAGAGATGACGATATCAAGCGTTACATTCTTGGAAACCCATCTGACGGTGGTTTTACCCTGTCAAATAGTGTCACAGTGAGGTTTTGTTTTGAGGTGAGGTGAGGCACCAGAAATTACAAAGCAAACAAGGCATCCTACTGAGCTCTGATAAATTTATGACCCACACTATCATTAAGAATACAAAAAAGTTTGTTTGATGCCACTAAGTTGTGGTGTATTTCACAGCAATAGTAATCAATACATTTACTGACTAGAGAACCTGAAGGGGAAGTGCTTAAACACAATTGTTACATAAGCTTAACTTTTGGACCACTTTTCCAGAGTTCATATTTCTATGTGCCAGCATAAGGATCCGGTAAGTGAGTTAGGGATAGTGCAAACTGCCTTCTGGGATTTTCCATTTGTGAGATAATAGAAACCATACTGAGAATGGTATCAGAAAAGTAGTTTATTTCAAGGTTGGGAACTTTTTCAAAAGAAAGAAGCCCAAATGCAGAGCAGAAGGGTAAGATGATGGTCAGAAAACTTAGAAATTACTTCATAAAAGCCACTATGCAAGAACAGTAACTGAATTAATCCTTTCTTCCAAAGAAACTGAAGAGAAATAATTTATGAAATGATGACATTCAAACATTATGTACCAGACTTCCCAGGAGAATGATTCCTAAAGAAGGGACATAAACCAGGCAAGCCTTTTGGTTTCTTGTGTCTTAGGCTACATTGCCTAGGATATATATATATATATATATATATATATATATATATATATATATATTATACTCGCACACAGACACACACTGACATATACTCAGTAGATACAAAAAGTTCATGGGAGAATTCACTACTCTGGTTTTTGTCTCTTCAACAATCCATTTTATTTTTGCAATCAATTTGATTTCTGTATATTCCATCTTGAGAGATTCACTTGTATAGTCAATGTGTTGTTGGAAAAACTGTTTTCTGGGAACAAATCATAACTTTCTCTATCATATATTCTCCACCTTCATTTCTGTCAAATCTGTATTTTCAAACTACTGTTCCTCTCCATTTCTAACTTTCACATTCCAATAATTATCAATGCATCTTGATTACATTTTGATCAATTTTGAAGATGTTTGTAGAAATCTACCATTTATTCATCACTAGCATTGTTTGTATCTTAATTTGAATAATAGTTTTATTTACAGAAGTTCCTTATATCCTGATAGATATTTGTTTTGTTTTGTTTTTGGCGTCACTGCTCTCTGGTTGTGGGAGTAGGAGGCCCAGCCTTTGCTCCTATGGAGCTGCTGCTGGAATTGAACCTCCATCCCAGTGGGCCGCAGTCCCATGCACAACCACTACGCTACCGGGGCTCAGCCTATCCTGATAGATATTATGCTATCACATTACCCTTCAAGATCTTGAAGTGACATTTTTGTTGATGAATGCAATACCATTTCTCTTGAACCTTTCATTTCCTACACAGTAAACAAATAATTTTCTAATTTAAAATGGACAAGAATGTTCCTTCAGCTACTTCACACCTAGAATATTAATTTTATGCATTCTTTTAATTTTAAAGGCTTCCAATTTTTCCAGATTTATATTTTACCCTTTCCAAGTTCCAATTATTAATTGATGTTTGCAGTTATTTCTTCTCATTTTGACATATGCCCCATCAGTAAATGAAGGAGAAAAAAAGGCTTTTCTCCCATAGGCGTTACCCCATCCGTGCCATTATGGTCGACTCTACTTTGAGAAGGAAGCTCTTCTTAGTTACACATTAAGTGACTGCCAAACTTAGGGGTCCATATTCAGAATCTCTCTGCTCTGATTTATGATCCTTTCAGAAACTGACAAGATGTCAATTCTATCTATATAGTTCTCAGAGACTAATTCCTCTGAGGTGGACTGTCCATTCCTTCTTTGTTCACTGTTCTTAGTATGGAAACCTATTCATTTTGGGTGATCCTGCTGGTGTTTGAAATACCATTGACATAGTTTCATAATAGTATGCAAGCATAGTACAGCAAACTTAAAGACAGATTTTTTTAAAAATTAATATTAAATAAATATTAAATAACTGACACCTATCAGTTAAATGTTCTCTGTAGCCTGTAATATTTTTCCATTAGAAATTTCTCTATAGGTGTAGTATCTAGTAAATTTATATTACAGAGAACATATTTTCATAGGTGATGTCTTTTATATCCCCATTTAAGTTACATTTCTTCAAGAAATATTTTAAAACAATACCCCTCAAGTCATTTTGAATGACTTGCAAAATTTGGATTTTTGGAAAATCATAGGCCCTTTTGATTTAATCATATGGTTAAGGATTGCCTTTATTCAAGGAAGTGCATTCCTAAAATTTACCAAGGAGATCTAATGTCTATGCATCAAGGATACCTTAAAGAAAAATTACAGACTGTGCTGTAGTCAAGCTTCTTTGAAGAAAAACTTCAAACCCCAAGATGCAATATTGATGACTTCTATGGGCAAAATATTGAATGATGCAGGAAGCATTCAAGCAAGATGGAAAGAATACACAGATCATTATTGAATGATTTCAAGAGGTTGCATTGAAACAAGAATCAGTGATACTGAAGGAAGAAGTGCAAGCTTCACTGAAAGCATTAGTTAAAAACAAGACTCCAGACATTAATGGCATAGCAATTGAAAGGCGTTCACAATTTGGTGAAGAATTGTCTAACCTAGGAAATCTGGAAGACAATTACTTAATTGACTGGAAGAGATTCCTATTTATACCCATTCCAGAGTAATGTGACTCAGCAGAAGGCTCAAATGTTTGAACAATATTAAAATATGACATGAAAGTAAAATTTTTCGGAAGATACTTCAACAGCATTTGCAGAGTACATTGACAGAGTGTTGTCCTAAAGGCACTCTAGACATAGGAAAGGACTTGAAACAAGAGTTATCATGCTGATGTCAGATGGATCTTATCTGTGCTGAGTCTCAGAAAGATTTTTACTTGTGTTTTCCTGAATATGCTAGATCCTTATCTTGTGTATTCCAAAACACACTATGGGTTGTCATGAAGAGAATGGGAATCCCAGAGCTCATGCAGAAACTGCACATGAGTCAAGAGGCAGTTGTGTAAACAGAGCAAGGGCATGTTTCTTGGTGTAAAGTCAGGAAAGGTATGCATTAAGGTTGTATTCACTCCCCATAGTGCTTAAGTCTAGATGCCAAACAAGTCATCAAAGAAGCTGGATCACGTGAAGAAGCCTGCCTCATCGGGATTGGAGGAATTCATATTAACAGTCAGCAATATGCGGACAGCACAACCTTGATTGCTGAAGGTGAGGAGGACTTGGAGACTTGCTGATAAAAATTAAGAATTGCAGCCTTTAGCATAGATTGAAACTCAATGTAAGGAAAACCGGGACCCTCAAATCTGAACCAATGGGTCACACCATGAAAATGAAAGAAAAAAATGTATTTTCAAGAATTGCTGTGGCTTGTTTGGATCCCAACCAATGTTCATGGAAGCCACAGCTGAGATATCGAGTCAGTGGAGTAAATCTGGTGACCAAGACTCTCTAGAGTGTGGAGCAGGAAGGATGTCATGCTGAGGACAAGATGTGCCTTATCCAAGACAAGGCATTGCAAATTGCCTGTTATCCATCTAAAAATTGGACATTAAATTAGGAAGACTTAAGATGCCATGAATCTCAAAATACAGAACAGTGATGGATTTGACTATGTAAAAGCAGTGAAATACATTGATAAATTTTATGAATTCTGCTTGAGAGTGAATTCTAGGTATTCTTATATATCTTGACCACTAGTTGAGTGGCTAAATAAATGATAAAGATTCCCAAAGCTTGAGTAACTTCTTCAAAATGGAGATTATAATGATGTCTACTACTTGAAGCTTCTGTTGAAGATTAAATATTTGATGAAATATTATGAGATATCAAAAAACAATATTTTTCAAAATAAAATTTATCACTGATTGATGTTATATATTTAAAAATAAGATTTCTATTGGTAAAAAGTGTTTGTTCCATAATTAAGATAGGATGAAAGAGTTATGGAAGATTCTCAAAAGAATAATGAATTTATTTGCATTTAGCCAAGCTATGGGAAAAATATTTACTTGGTAGGGAAGAAAAAATGATATTGCAATAGCACTGAGCTCTAAAGGAGTCACCAGGAGAATCACCTACTTGCTTACAAAACGAGGCTAACTCACTTTAACATACTTAGTGTTGTGTAGGATTGACTAAACAAACATGGACCAAGGTCTTTACAATATATATGACACCAAAATAATAACAATGAGAATTAAAGTTCCAGAAAAAGAATTGCATTAAGAGGTATTTTCATATGGACATTTTATAAGCCTTATGAACTTTCAAGACCTTAATCCTCAAGGTGTGATGCACGTATTGGAAATATCAGCACAATCAAGAAACAAATAAGAAATGTAGAATCACACAAGTGATTTCAAATGATATGGAACACAAGAACATCATGGATGAAGCAAACTTTTTCTCAAAAATGCTTGATAAAGTTTTGAAGTCACTTCGTTTCTAGTGTTAGAATTCGGTATGTCTGGCATATACTTGATTGTTATTTTCATTTCCTGAAGTGTTTATGATGTCCTCCTCCTGGGATGGTCTCTCCTTATAACATGTCCAAGATATCATAAGTCCCTTCAACTGCAAACCACATCCAGCATGCAAAAATGAAAAAAAAAACATATTTCTTCTCTCTTCTGTTCATTTCTTTCTTCGTACATCTTATTTCTGCTTTCCTCCCACTGTCCCTTACTTCCATCCATCTTTCTATAGTCCATTTACTCATTTTAAGTTCCTTCTCTGTTTCACATTTATTTTGCATGAAAATCAACTAAGTGAAAGTAGCATAGAAGTGATTTGATGGAAAACTGGCACATGCGTTTTTTAATTTGCTTGTGATTTTTATGGAATGATATCTTTGAGAATTCCATAATATAGATAGCACAACAAGCCTCCCATGCTAGGGGAATATAACTGCATCTGTAAGTCTTTTAAAACACTTGTAAATTATATTATTTAGATTCTGCAGGGACTCGTGAACTAATGGAAAGAGTAGAAATGCTTCCAAAGAGCTGTACTCTAAATCAAAGCTATGTTGGTTTCATTGCCTAATTTTTGTAACTTTAGAAAATAACACATAGTGGGGCATTTTGTTGGGAAAAGCTTCAGGAATCATTTACATATACAAAGAGATACAAAGAGAGACTAGAGGGTTATAAAACCCTAACAAATCAAGTAAACAAACTTTTCCTCCCTTTATCCTATACCCTCACTCACATTCCTTTTGGTATAATAAAAATTCCTGCACTAGTAAACTTTCTACTTCCTTAAAATAAATCAGTGATATATAGTAGGGGGAAAAGTGCCTAAATTTTACTTAGTACCTGTGGGATGAAGACAGAACTTTCCCATGACTACTATACTCCAAATATTAGGCAAACTGTTTATCGGAATTTGTTATGGAAGTTAAGTTAGCTATATTCCCTGTAGTTCCCAGTTACTTAAGGCTTTTGTGTTGTCTCAGAATAGAACTAACCCCCCTGCTGTTAGGATGATGGTTCCCTTCCTTTGAAGCCTGTGGTGGGATTCACATACTGATGTAACTGATCTCTAGCCTCACCAGTTTAGCCACATCCAGGAGTCTGGAGTCTTGTCTTGTCACATGGGCCCCTGATAGCTCCCTTTCCTATAATGTGTGCATATGACACAATCCCTTCCTGTGACTTATGCCCTTGCCTGTAATTAGGGGCCTGGCTTGGCTCCAGAGGGCATAAAGGGATGGGACTTAAGATAGAGGCTCTCTCTCTCTCTCAAGCCTGCTTTGCTTCAGCCTACTTCCCTCCAGACTGCTGCTCTCCTGTCTCTCTCTCTATGTGGACCATCTAGCAGGGGGGAGGTGAGCATGTACCATGAAAAGATATATATGTAACTTCTAATCCTCTTCTCTCTCTCTCTCTATATATATATATATATAGATAGATAGATAGATAGATAGTTATAATAAATAATAATTATCGCTATACAACTGCCTGTTGAACTTTTGCTGTGAGTATATCAAAGGAATGGCCATCCCCTGATAAGTACCCTGTTTTGTTTTGTTTTGTAAAAGGCAAATAAACAATTAAAACAAATATCCTGGCATCTCAAGGAATTGCATGCCCCATAAGTATGTTAGACGATTATCAAGGAAAGATCTATAATATGACTTAAAATGTTTTATAAACAAATGCATTTTTTGAAAAAAATATTTTAAAAACTGCTTTTGTTAAGTAAAGTGTAAAGTAAAGCATTTTTTTAAATTCACAAGATAAATTTCAAATGTTTTATGTGTATGTTCACATCTGTGTGAATGTATACATTTAAATAGCTTTGATGTTAATATGTTAATTATTTATTTTATAACTATTTACTATTTACTCTGATTTGGGTTAAGGTTTACCCTGTCTATTGTCTTTTCATTCAATAATTCATAGCACAGTTTGCCTCATCTCTTTGATTGAAATCCCTAAATCAATTATAATTTATCACATTTTTGTGCTTCCAGTTTCCATTTCTTTCTTTCCTAACTCTTGAATTTTATTCTTGAGTAATTGCTGTCAGTTTTATTTCAGGTTGACAATTTAAAGTTATGATTATATCTCTAGTGCTGTTTATCCCCTGATAGTTATTGGTTCCTTATTGACCTGCCAATTTTTGGCTGAAAATTGAGCCGTGGGTATGAGTACATGTCCAGACCTAGGTAATAGTTTTATGAGTTCCAACAGTCTCCAGCCAGCCAGTAAGACTGATCTTTTTGATTTGAGGTTTTTTCCCCCTTCATTTTCCTCCACAACTAGAACATTTGGTAGCGGTAGCTAGATGTCAACCACATCTGGCACTATGGTGAACTAGGAATACACCATACTCAAACCCTCTATAACAAATACACGATAGACAAAATGAAATATATGTAGATTGTAACCCTGAAACCTAGAGCTTCAGATAAGGTTAAAAAAGGAGATTGAATGCATACTAGGAGCAGAAACTGAAGAAAAGTGACAAGAGAGGAGACAGACAGAATGCTTGACTTGTCAACAGCCCTCGCGGCCTGGTCATTTTGATTGAGACAGCCATGTTCAGTCAAGACCGTATCCTGGCAGGACAAGCTCCCACATCAGTGGCTAGAACCTAGACAGTAATGACCCTCTGCTTCATATACTGTCTTGAGGACAAGATGCATGGTCAGTTCCCATTCATACTCCCCCAGTGGCTGTTGATGTATGGCCCCCTCTCCTCCTCAAGTTAGAGTCTCTTCCTTGTGGATAGCTTCCTGTCTAATCGTTTTGCTCCAAAGCTACTGGTGATTTCAAACTGCTAACCAATTGGCTCACAGAATTAAGGTGACCAGAAGTCCTGCTTTTTAACAATTTGTCCCATGTCCTATGGGGTCTTAAAATTAAATAAATATATTACAAAACCAGTTTTGCATTCTATGAACATTTCTGTTGCTCCATATAGACTAAATTTTTAATCAAGGAACTCCCCCCTCCCCCTGGTCAATGGTGTCCCACTTAAAAATCTGGTCACTTTTCAGCCAGTCTTCCTAATTCCCACCAAAGATTGGAGTACTCCACCCTGGATATTGGTCAATTTTGCCATCTCACTGAGTTTTCAATGAGCCACCTTAGAAGCAAGACCAAGAAGGATATCACTCATTTGAATCAACGAAAAGCCAAAAATAGTGTGTCCTTCTATCCCTTCGAGCCCTACCTACTGAGCTTTCTCCTTCCAGGAAACAGGAAGCAGCAGAAAGCAGCAGCAGCAGAGGCAGCAATACTAGAAACATCAGGCAGAGTGGCTGGTGTCCAGACCCAAGAAGCAAGCAAAGCTGACTTCCTTTGGACAGAAGGTTGCTTGTGGAGTATTATGCCTACACATATCTAATTGAAATTGGGGTTGCTAATCCACCGAGCTGGAGCTGTGCACCTTTGGTTTGAGGTTTACGGAAGAATGGTGAGCCAGTTGGGCATTTACTGGCAGCGCTAAAATATATTTGTAACATTGTAGCATTGTCTGATCCAGGTGGCAGTCCAGGGACCATGTGGTTGAGGCCATGAAGCAAAAAGAGGGATGCTTGGGAGCACAGCTACGAAGAGGCACTCTAATTGCACCAACTGTATCCTGAGCTTTTCTGATCTTTAATCGCAACCTGTTAGCTTTTATAATGAGCTGCATAGCTGTGAGTGTTATCTATTAATTCTTTGTGGCTGTAGCAATGAATTTTTGAAAACAGCAGACAAACAGAGAGTACCTGAGAGGGACCATTGTCAGAACTGGCTAAAAAATAAAATAAAATAAAAGTTTGGTGAATGAAGGCCAGTCTGACTTCTACCACATAGGAATCAGTCTTGGTTTGATTCACGAATTCATTTCTTCCTCACCTGTGTGAGGGAGAAAAGGTCAGATGTCTCCTCCACACATTTATTACAAGCATGGATTGAAAATAAACATTGGTGAGAGCAGGGACAGGCCTAGAGTGAAAGCCCAGTTGGAGTGTTTATAAAAGGTTTTTGTTTGTTGTAACTTATTTTTTTCATTTGTAAAGTGGACTTGGGTGTCACAGTGGTGAAGCATTCTCCTGCTAAGCCGTGGTTGGTTGTTCGGGAGAACGGTGTAGAGTCTGCTTCCATAAGCACGTTCAGCCTTGGACATGACATGTGGCAATTCTACTCACTTCTATATGGTTTTTTATTAATAGGAATCAACTCAATAACAGGGTATTTTTTTCATTTTATGCCTAGTAATGTTAGGAGCTTTGAGTGAATATCAGTTCAAAGAGACTGGTATATTCATAAATTGTAGTGATGTTTATTATTGGTATTGTTCAAAATAACATAGTTATTAAAATAAGTATTATATGTTCTCTTTAGGGAGTGTGTACAGGGTGATTACTATGGTTAAACATATTGTTGTTGAAACAAAAACTGCTTTTATAGAAAGGTAAAATTAAATTTGGGGTTCTACCAGATCATGGTAGCAGTCACCAATTTGATTAGAGACATATTGTCTTTTTTTTCACATACATGTCCCTGAGATTTTTCTTTCTCACTCCTTGGGAACCTGCATCACAGAATAAAGAAAATGGAAGAAGTAGAAAAGAAAAATCATGGACTCCCCCCCCCTACCTCCCATAATCCACAATTTGGAAAATTCACAGTAATTTAAGATTTGAAACATCTTACCATTTTTTGTTACCTAAAAATTGGAACAATTAAACTAGGATTGTCCGGCTCCCCAACAGGCAGAGCAGAAGGTGAGGAAGGTGTTCTAGAATAATTAGCCAATCATACAATTGAGATGCAAAAAATGCTATATCTAAATGGAAGGTCATTCAAAACTACCCTCGTTGAAAGTAACAGATTCGTGTTTTCATATTAAAGAGAATACACTTTTATAAGAAGAAAAAACCTCTGCCTTTCAAAGTAAGTCTTCAATTTACTGTACTCCATTCCTAACCCTTTCCTTTTAACACATCTCCTCAAAAGAAGATATCTATATACAGAACATTTTACAATCCCCAAACAAAACACAAAGCCTCACTTTCCCCATGTAGACTCAGACGCCTAGGCCAGAGTAGAACTGACTATGTGCTCACCAGGACCGTAAATCTTCATGGGCATGGAAAGCTTCAGATCATGTACAATTGTTTGGTTTTGTTGCAATAGCAGACAATCTCAGGAATCTCATTCTTTAGCACGTACCGCCCCCCCTCCCCCAACTGTCACACAAAAGCTAAAGTTTAAGCAGAGTGGCAACCACATTTCCATGTGGTTTTTCCTTCTCAGCATGCAGGTGAAATGAGCCACCCGACCTGGGCTATGCTGTCCTTCGTGTAGTGCAAATACACAAAAAAGCTAAATTGGTTGCCACAGAAGATGCGCAGACGTCTTATGTCTTCCTTTCCATATAGTTGCCTTTGATTTCTTTCTCTTGGAGTACTGCTCTGGCTAGAACTTCTTGTAACACATTCCAGCAATGATGAAAATGGCCAAATGTGCCCTCGACACACACACACAGGGAAAATATTCCAGTCTTTGGATATTGAATATTATTTTAAAGTGCCCCACATAACTCAAAATATGTATCATAATCCTATATTCTGTATCTTTGCATGGAATTTAATGTAAAATAATTAGTTTCCTTACATGTAGCATTGTACATTCATTTCTTATCATGTAATGTGGCCAATATAATTAAGTAGCTAAGGTCATAGTAATGTAGGCGAATCCTAAATGTTATAACATCCAAGTTTCTATAAAATAGAGCAAAGACCCATGAACAGAAACACAGGTAAAGATAGATATTTTCTGACAATGGAGGCAGGTCCGCCTTCCAAGCAGGAAACCCAAAGATTTCTAGCTTCCAGAAACCAAAACAGAAAAAGATGGACTTCCTCCTGGGGCTACACTCTGCATTCAGACAGAAAATAAATGTCTGCTCCCTGAGGCAATCCACGTGGTTACAGAAGCACGAAGAAACTAAAAAACAAAAACAAAAATAAGGTGTTAGATGTGAGATTTTATGCATCTGCATTATGCTGAAGATGCTTTCTTCTGTTTATAGTTTCTTAATGTTTCCATCATAGAATACTATTCTTAAATTTGGTCAAGGATCTTCTATTCGATAAGTGAACATTTTAATGTAGTATATTTTACACTGATTTTAAAATATTAAACGACATTTGCCTTGCTGGAATAAATGTGGTTTAGATATGCTGTGTTATATAACCCTTTCAATGTGCTACAGGATTTGATTGCTTTGTATTAATTTTATTTTATCATAGTGTCTTTACATGGACTTCTTCTGTAGGTAGCAGAATGCCTTAACAAGTGTTTCTTTCTTTTCTAAGTGTTGAGGGAGTCCAGAAGAATTGGTGCTAATTCTTTTTTTAAGTATTTGGTAGATTCTATTAACGAAGCCACCTTGTTCTGGAATGCTCTTTACTGAGAGGGTTACAATTACTGTTTTAATCTCTTGAATATAGATCTATTGAACTTTTCTATTTTTCTCAAGTCAATTAAGCTAAACTTTGTGTTTTGGAGAATTCATCAGTTTCATCTGGTTCAAATAATCTCTTCTAATAACTTAAGGTCAATGACAACACTTCTATTTTCATTTCTGATTTTAGTCATTTGAATCCTCACCCCTTTTATTTGCTCACTAAATCTCAGGTTTATAAGTTTTTTAAGTGCTTTTATGTTGGTTTTACAAATATAATGCTTTTCTGTGTCTCTTATAACTGATTTTTGAACTCTAAAATCTATATATATTTTCTAGGACTAGTATAGTGTAGTCACTCTCCCTTCTGGTTATTATTTACATGATATACCTTCTCCATCACGATGCATTTGCCTTGGATGAAGTTCAGCCAGGATGTGCCTTCGACTTGGGGATACAGAGACAATGGCTACAGTTCTCTGGACATGTTATCATTGAGTCCCTGGAGAAGGGCATCGAGCCTGTGCAAATAGGTGCTCTCCGAAACATGAGATGCTCGATATGATGAACTGACACTGTTGCTGTAATAATGGCCTCCAACATAGCAATGATTATGAGAATGGCAAAGTATGGGACAATGCTGCATTCAAGTATGCATTATGAGTCAGAATTAATTTGATGGCACTTTACACAAGTAATAACAACTATTTTAACATATTTCTGGCTTTGGATACCATTTAATCCTCTTATAAATAGTTTATGATTTTTAAAGCCATTTTAGCAATGTATTTTGATTAGAGGGGTAAATCAGTTTATATTTAAAGTAACGTTTAATAATTAAATACTTGCTTTTATCATTTTATATTTTCTGAATTTCTTAAGCCCTTCTTTTTATACCACTTCCATTATTTCCCTTTTTTGTTTGTTTGTTTGTTTGTTTGTTTCTGTGGGTCTCATTGCCCTCTGGTGGTTGTGGGCGCTACCCAGTGCTGCTTCTGAGAGCCACCGCTGGATTTGAACCTCCAAGCCCGCGGGCCGCAATCCTGCACTCAACCACTTACACCACCGGGACTCAGGCCCCCTTTTTTGTTTTATAATTAAATTAAAACCATTTTCTTATCATTTCATTTTGTATATATCATAAAGATATTTTTGTGGCTACTATTAGGATTATATTTTGCATTATATATTTATAACAATAATTAGATTGCTAGCAATTTAGCTTCTATAGCACATAGAACATCTGCTGTTATACAGCAAAGTTCTGTCAGTTCATTAAATTATCTTGTCTCATATTGTTGTTCTATCATATGATTTATTAAGGGGATAATTTTCAAACTATAGAGGACATAAAAGGACCTACCAAAATGTAGTAATTCTAACATTTATATTTCTTGTTATCTTTAACTAAACATAAAGATTTTAATTTTTTTTTATTAAGCTTGTTGAATCTTCACATTCACTCTGAGGGATACTGCACAGTCTCTCGATGGCGACAAAGCCCACTCTTTTAAAAAGATTATAATTTTTCACAAGTTCAATTTTCTAGTCTAGTATCTTTTAATTTCCACCACTTCTCTGTCAGTTTGTCATACTGTTGCAGTTTTTTTGTTGCTGTCATGCTGGTAGTTATATCACTGGTATTTCAAACACCAGAATTATCATTCAAACTGATTATGTTTGATCAGCTATTCCAGAGAATGAACAGACAACAAAGAATATACTGTCCACTTTGGATGAATTAATGATAAAAAAACATTATAAATAGCAGCAAAACATTGTCAAATCCTGAAAACTTCATGAATATTTTCAAGTATAATGCTAGAAAATGAACTCCTCAAGTCAAAAAGAACTCAAAATGTGATTGAGAAAGATCTCCCTTTTCGAAGTAAAACTGATCATAAAAATGTGGTTAGAGTAAAGTCCTCAGGATTTTCATTTGCTTGTGTGACACTCTCAAAATGAAAAGAAATCTTCAAACATCTATTAATAATTGAAACGTGGAATAAATAAAGTATGAATTAAGGAAAATTAGAACTCATCCCAAAGGAAATAGAATACATAAAGACCTATATCACAGGAATTAGTGATGTGAAAGGGACTTATTTTGGCCATATTGACTAAGAAAATCAATATGGTTTTGCAATATGAAGTGACATATCAAAGACAAGTGACATTATATTCATCATGACAACGGACATTATAAGAATTATTATGAATATAATGTTTATCCATGTATGGATAATATCTATCCAAATACAAGGAAATTCAGTCAATAAAATTGTTCTTCAAATTTATCCATAAACTACGATAGCCAGTGACAGAGTCAGTTGAGATAATTTCTCTATTCAAATGTCTAAGTGGAGCATAAAGAGTTTTATCCATCTGGCCTTCCTGACAGAAGTATAGGCTTAGCTGTTTTGTTTATGTATTACACAAGTGTCCACAAACAGCATGACTATCAATAATTAAAATATAACCTGTTTATATTTGTCTTCCTGGAATAGACCAGAGACCAGACAGGAGTCCAGGGACCTTAACTAGAGAGCTTCACATGTTCATGGCCAAAAGGTGTAAGAATGTTGGCTTGTTTTGATTCGGTTCCATATGCTTCTTTCTTAAAGCTTCTGACTCAATCAGTTTAGAATGATAGAATCCAAGTTGGAGATGACATGATGGAATGTTTGCAAGCCCAAGGACTTCTTCACCACAAATACTTTTTCAACAGCACACAGGGCCACTAAGCATGTGGACTTCTCCCAGTGGAATTCACAGAAAACAAATTGACTACATCTGGAGAAGATTATGGAGGAGTTCATTATCAGTATAATAAGTACTAGGGCCTCTAAATAAATAAATTTAACTTATATTTTTGGAAGTTAAAAGACTTCTTACAAATGCTTAAATTTTAATAACTTTATACAATTTTTCCATAAGTAGTTACCATCTTAATCATCATTAATTTGGGGGAAAATAATATTTGAACAGATTAATAATTAAGAGCCCTGTAGGGGTTTTTTTTCACATGAAGGGACTGAATTAATGAGGTCCTAACATATTTGATAAGCTTCTTGAGTGTCCTGGATTCAATTACCTCTCCTTTAATAAGTGTCGCTTCACTTAGACTCTCCACTCCCGTTTTCTGTAATTTCAATTACAAAACTCCAAGAAAGAGTAAAGTTTTATCTTGTCAATTCAAACTCAGGTTATACATGGAGATTGTTAATAAGACTCTGGCTAAAAATGGATTCTTTTTGTTCTTACATAATAATGCAAACAAAATAATTGATCCTATCATCTCCATTATAACATTGTGATTAATGGGAGGGAAAACTTCCTCTAGGGTTGAAAGACTAGCTAAATAAGAAACAGCAAATATGAGTGAGGCAGAAAATTGCAGCTATTGTTGGAGAAGCAGCTGCAGCCAGACTCCTGCGGTGTGCATATTGGAGCCATGGATAAAGCAAAACTTCTATTGGTACCTTTTGTCATGCTTCCCATCATGAGAAAAGGGTCAGTGCATATCTGGAGGTTTTTTTTTTTTTATGAAGGCAGACTAATGCTAGATTAATAAAGAACTGGGGCATAGAGGAATCTTAACTTTTAGGTTTTTTTTTTTTAATTATGTAATTGTTGAGACATGGAGAAGCACTCTAAGTCAAAGATCAGTAAAAGACAAAATGTACTGTCTAACAAGCTTTTCAATAGTTTCCTGAGTAAAACCCAAGGACCCCTGATTTTCATAGATTGAAGAGCTTCCACCTGAGAGATTTCTCATCATCTCTATGTGGGAATTGCTTCAGCAGTATAAATGTTTATTGTAGTAATCATGTACTCTGGTGCCAGTTTGATTAAGAGTGTAGAGTTGAAGTCTAGTCTGTCAATCTGGAGATAGCCAATGAGACTTCTGTGTGGGCATGACTTTCTCTGAGAATTCTGGGGAAATCTCATGATATATCTCCTGTGGAGGTGAGAGTCTATAGGCTTAGTCTCTTGGACAGGGTCTACTGTCAAGACCACACAGGAACATACAGATGAAGCCTGAACCCTGGAAACTGGAGGAATCAGAAGAGAAGTCACATGAATTTACCCTGATGGAACCAGACCTCTGAAGTCAGGAAAGCCACCTAGAGACTCCTGCCAGTGCTGAGATGCTTGAGAAGCTATAGAGAGGCCCTTGACAGCACTGAGACGCTTCTACCACCATGGATATGCAAAACTCTGTAACCACTGTCCGGTGATTGTCCTAGTGCCATTTCATCTGCCTCATGAATCTGAAGAAGATTTTATAGATTGGTATCTGACATATGGACTATTATTGGACTTATGGACATGGACTGGACTGGGTTGGGATACTTTCTCAACGTTCCATTCCTTTTGTATATCAACCTCTGCGTTATATACATAATGCGTGTTTATGAATTTGTTTCTCTAGTGTAGCCAAACTAACACATTAATAAAAAACTATGCAGCAGAGGAGTCATAATTTTTAGATTTTTAAAACAATTTCATTATTGAGACTTGGAGAAGCACTCTAAGTTGAAGTTCAGTAGAAGACAAAATGTAATGTCTAACCAGCTTTTCAAGAATTTCCTGAGTGAAGACTGAGAACCACTGGCTTTATAGATTGGAGAGAATAAAAACTATTTTGGTGGTGCTTCCACCTGAGAGAGATTTCTCATCTTCTCTATGCGGGAATCGCTTCGGCAGTACAGATGTTTATCCACTGAGAACATCTTTTCTGTCCCCTAATATGTAGTCTCTCATTCTTCAAAAGCTTCCCTGGAGCCTTGCCAATATGTTGGTGTCCCATTTTCCTCCTGTCAAGCATTGTCATTCACTCTTACTTTTCCAGAAAACTTGCAATTTGGCACCTCTGTTTCTCTTGTCAAATTTCTTTCTAAATCTGTACTATTATCAAAATGTGGGGAGATGTCAGCATCCCTTTCTGGACACTAGAGCACACATGGGTTTTCTTTACATCTGAGTAAAACTAATTCAGACAGTGATCTCCTTCCCTCAGCACAAGTCTCTAGCAGACTTCACCTCTTTGAAAGATGGGCTAAGACGGATGAGTGGAGTGTCAACCCTTTGTCTTACTCAAGGTTAGAATCCTACTCCCTGAATATCACTCAAACAGCAAATGAACCAGTGGTTGGTTTTCCTAAGAATACACACACACACACACACACACAAGATGGATAAAATGTTCTATAATTGACTAGAGTGATAATTGCACTTTTTTTCACAATCCTATTTACTATATTGAAACCATTGAATTGTATATAGTATGTGGATTACATGTCAATAGGTTTAAAAAAATAAATTAGTGAGCAGTATCACTAATATCACATGCAAATAAAATATAGTTATTTAAAAGAAAATTCCTCCAGATAAACATCCTGAATTCCTGCTTCAATGGAGTAAGGTACTTGACATTAGAGTACTTAGAATTTTTACCAAAAAAAAAAGTCTTGTCCTCATTCAAGATAGTGGTTACTACTATTTTCCGGAGTACTAAGGAATACTTCAGAAATATCTTTTGGTTGAAGTTGGTAAAAAGCTTTCCACAATTAGAAGCCATGTGCCAATGGTTCTTATCATCTAGTCCTTTGTCTAGTAACATTAGTATCATTTGAGCAGGTTATTAGAAATGCGAAATCAAGTCCCAACCCAAACACATGCTATCAGACCCCTCTGTCAGTGGGACCCAGTAGTCTCTGGAGATGACGCTGATGTACGCTTGAGTTTGGGAACCACTGTGTAAGGGTGCTAAATCTCAAAATCTAGGTGTTTATTAGACACATAAGACTAGGACTTCAGTCTAAACTGATTAAGTCAGAAGCTGTAAGAAAGAAGCATATGGAACCAAATCAAAATAAGCTGACATCCTTATACCTTTTGGCCATGAACATGTGAAAATCTCTAGTTAAGGTCCCTGGACTCCTGTCTGGTCTCTGGTCTTTCCCAGGAAGACAAATATAGACAGGTAATATTTTAATCATTGTAGTCATGCTGTTTATGGACACCTGTGTAATACATAAACAAAACAGCTAAGCCTATTGTTCTGTCAGGAAGGCCAGATGGATAAAACTCTTTATGTTCCACCTGGACATTTACATAGTGAAATGATCTCAACTGACTCCCCAGACAGTGCTATGATCGCAAGTGCTGATGCTACTATTCTGCACTGTTACCTAAGAGAAAAGTAAACTCAAACTTGTGGAGAGTTTCAGATCATGCAGAGAAGCAGAGTAATTTTTGGTGTTGTTTTCATTTCATTTCCTCTCTGCTACAATTGCACTGTAAATAGCCCCAATATTTCCTTCTAATAGTTGGTTCTGTTTTCATTTCTCCCTTCAATATCTGCTGCATGTCCCTATACAAACATGTCCTTAACATTTTCTTTTCTGTTCTTGCGTGAAAAAAAACATTGACAGGAGTCCAACCACTTTTAGCAATGATGTTGGGGCAATTGATCCAGCAGCAATCAAAGCTTGCAGGCCTAGAATAATTTGACCTTTGCGTTTTCCTGTTGGTTCTGTGTTTTTCCATTTCTACATTTCATTCATCCTCGTGAGCTACCTCAAAAACACTTCGCTCCAGGTGTATGCACTACCTGTGCAAAGACTTCCTGCCTGTTATAGGTAAGCTTGTGGTGCAAACATGGCCAAAGATGATAGGTAGGTCTGTTGTGACGACATGGCCAATGAACACACGCGATTAATTGAAGGGCGGACATAGAAGACTTGTCAAGCTCTGCCCTTAGTCGCTTGCTTTTGGTTCTTCGGTGCAGTCAGCTGCCTTGTCCATCCTGTGCCTCGACCTCCAAGCAACACTGCCCATGAGACACCTAATCGTGGATTGTGGAGCTGTGAGTTGAGGTTCCTTCAAGCCCTACTTCACCACACTCCTGGGATATACATCTCTTCAGCTTGGGATTGTTGGACTCTGTCATCTGGCTGACTTTTGGTGACCTGCTCTGCTGTTTGCTGCCTGTGACCAGATAGTCTGAATTGCTCTACAGAGGACTACTCAGTGGCCCTCAAGACTTGAAGGACTGCTAGTCTTCTAGCTGTCTCACACAAGTTGCACCAAGCAATTTGTACTGCTTTATAGATAGTTAATTGTTTCTTTCTTATCTTATGTACCCTTCTCTGTATATAAATATATAAAGAGAATTACTAGTATCTTGGCTTTATTTCTCTAAGAGAACCCTGCCCAACACACTGCCCAAGTGCTCTAGGCAAAACCCAATTCCTATTGACAGAAAGACAGGCTTTTGACCAATCCAGACTGATATCTCTTGTCACTCATTTCTCTTTGTAGAAGAGTTCATTGTTTGGAAGATACCAGTTAAGGCTGGCTTTTCATCAATACCCAGATTTTCGGTATGATTCTTCTAGTCTTTCCTTATTAATTGCCACATAGTATGATGAAAATAATTAGTGACAATGAATTCTAATACCAAGAAAAATTGAGTATATTTTTCTTTCTTTGTGTGTGTGTGTGTGTGTGTGTGTGTGGCATTACTGCCCTGATGGGAGTAGGAAGCCCGGCCTTGCTCCTGGAGATCTGCTGCTGGATTTGAACCATCAGCCCTGTGGGCCACAGTCCTGCACACAACCACTACACCACCGGGGCTCAGCCATATATTTTTCTATAGCACTAGAATACTTTTTCGAAACAGTGTAGTTCACTAAAATACATATCATTTGTTTTGAACAATACTTTTGATGTAACATTTTGTCTGAAATCTGCCTGCTTTTCCGGACTTGGTACAGAAAGAGGTGCCATGAAATACTCCTTTGATTGACATGTCTGGAAGTTGGGGAATAAGTGGAGTGTCTCTACCTTGAAACTTCAAATGTTAAGTAGATCCATAAGACATGATTTTTATCAATTAATAACTCACTATGCCCTGGAAATTAAGCAATAAAAATCATTCACATTTCAAGCTGGAAAATTTTAATTAGACTGTACAATGAAAGCTCTATGTCAAAAATAACCAAGAAGAAATATGATAGAATGAAATAGAGGTTTGTGAATATGTGCTACTTAACACTTTGTGACTATTGAGACTTACCCTCTATATGAAATATAACAAACAGAGAAGTGTATTTATTGTTCAGTTTGCACTATTCTGAGTATTTTTGTTATTATCATTATACTCTGCTCATTTACTATTTCTTGTAAAATGCTAATTTTCCCTTTCACAGATGGCATATCATGATTATATTTATATAAAGTAGGTGAAACTTCCCCACAAAATGTAAATAAATGCAAAAAATAATTCAGTGTTCTTTGGTGGAGCATTGTAAACAGCATATTTCTTTTGAGTAAATAAATGTTTATGTCAAACACTTCCCAGCAGATTGGAGGAATAAAAATATATTTTTGATTGACTTTACCACACAATAGATCCAAAACAGTGAGCTGATGATCAAATAAATTTAGCACTGTAACTCATATGTTGTATGTATCTGAAGAACACTTGAATGAATAAATTAAAATGTTTAATCAGAAGTTCTCTTTTGCATTTCAAATGGGAGGTGGTTCAGCAATATTATGATAATCATTTAATTTTACTTTTCTCACCTTTCTTTGAGACTTACTTTCAGATTCATGGATTTTTAGCTAAACATCAGGTCAGATAAATCAGATGTACTCAACAATGCCAATCAAAAAGCAAAGTGTTTTGGTAAGAGTGTACACTCTGCGTAAAAGTTTTATAAAATATGACATAATGAGTTTGGCTTACAACTCTCCCCAGCTTCTGAAGCATTAGATGACTTAACTTTCAGTGAGTCAGGAATCCTGGAAGGCAGTCCGTGAACAAAATACGACTATGAGTAAGATGATACGCCCACAAAATCAAATACATTATTATCTTTTATTTTATTTTCAATCTTCTTATTTTTACTATGGAGAACAATGAATGATCAACTAACTAAAAACAATCACTTTCTTACAATTCATAATGCCCAAAGATTGGATCATCTTTTAGGAAGCTTTAAAGTTATCACCCCTAACAAACACATTAAACAGCATATCACCTAAGCAGGAGAAGACATAATAAATCAATCACTTCAATCAATGAACTGCCATTATTGAAGAGAAAATTTTTATTAAGCACATCCAAAAATCAACTCGAATATTCTTCTTGTCTGAGCAAAACCATTATCAGGAATCTTACTTTGCTTTATCTCAGTTACATACTTTGCAAACATTTTCATTGATTGAAGGTAAAAGGTCATAACTAACTAGTGTGAAAGTGAAGTAATATGCAAATAATAAATTCTAGTGTATTTTTATATGTGCATTACCATCCATGCATGTCTATCCCAGGTCTACTGCCATCGTCCCCTATCTACAGTATACCCTCTGCCACATCGTTTTCTGATTCATAACAATCCTATATAGAGTTTCCAAGGGTAAACATGTTTACCAGCACAGACACTTTATATTTTTCCAGTGTGACAAGTAAGTTTGAACTATCAACCTTGTAGTTAGTGATCTAAGGTTTATTTGAAAGTGCCATGACATTCACAGTGGTAAAGTTAAATGCTGAAATGAGTGATTATTCGGGTGATTAAAATTATTTTCATAGACCCTGATAAAAGCTATGAAATAATTTGCCTTTACCCATGAAATAGAATCCATATTCCTACAGCACGCTCATTCACTGCCATGGAGTTGTCAACGTGCACTCATGGAGAGTCTGCAGAACAAGGAAGAACTACCCCTGTGCGTTTCTGAGATGGCAACTGTGTATGGGAGTAAAAAACTCTGTCTTTCTCTCATGGCGAGAGAGCTGGTGGTTTTGAACTGCTGACCTTTCAGATGAGAGCCCAATGTATATGCCTCAGGTTTCCTCTGTAGAGTATACAATGCAAACCATGATAAGTTTGTATCAGATGGATAAGACTGTATTTGAGATATACTGATGGAATATTAGATTCCTTTACTGCTCATGCCCTCCAAATATTATTGGAAAACTTTTACTCAGTAGCTATAAGCAGTCAAAATTTCACTGTTTCTTATATCAATACTAAATAGAAACAGAATGACAGCTCCAGAAGTTTCTATGCAAGTTGTGTTAGACCATAATCACACAATTGATTGTGATTAGGGCAGTGTCATGTATCCTCCCCCCCCCGCCTCCTCCCCCCATTGATTCACGTGTACTTTGATTAGGCTGCATCTTCATCTATTAGTGGGGTAAAAATCCTTGATTGGACTTGACTTTTGTAAACCTAAGTCTCTTGGTGGATCTACTGCCCTCCTTAAATGTCTTCACTCATCAAATGAATACTTTTTCAGGTTACCTCTGATTTGTTTCTGTTTTTATTTTTTCATTTACAAACAAATGTATAGACTTTTATTGTTGAAAATTTGAAATTTTAGAATCTGTATAAAAGAAAGTACTCTAAATGCATCCTGAATAAGGGTAATTATTCTACCTATATTGCTGCATATTTCCTAGGTTCATAGCAAGGAAGGCTGCCAGTGCATCATATTCATTGCATTATATCTACAGTAAAAGCACTTCCTGTGGACTGCAGTCTCTCCATGTTCCATAATGTGCTACATACAGAAGAGAAAGACAACACATTTCATTCCATTATTAAGTCATCAAATAAATGCCGATTTTTGAGCTCCTACTGCATGTTAAACTCTGGTTTAGGATATGAATTTTCTCTTTTGAGACAAAAGGAATAGAATATGAGTGGGGTTCAAAATATGCAAAAATATTTATATGTAAAGTATGACAGGGGATGAGAAGTAGTACAGAAAATACAGTACAGACATGTCCCGGCATATGTCTTAGTGAAAGCGTTCAAATGTCACAAGTGGATGGCTCATAGTTCTGAGGCCCAGAGTTGCCTGCTCTCAGGATTCTTTGTTGGGAAGCATTTATTGGTTGCTTGGTATTTCGGGCCTTAAAGAGAATCCTCACATGATTTCTGTCTTCCTCTTCGTGCATGCTTCTGCATCTGTTTTGGTCTTTTGTAGCTCAGAAGTAATCACTTTTAGAATTCATCTTATTCTCACTACCAGCAAGTCCATGCTGACTCACAGCAACTCTGGGGGCCCAGGGAGGACTAGCCCTAGGGGTTTCTGAGTCTGTGACTCTTGGTTGACTGGTGGGTTCAAACTGCTGACCTTCAGAATGACACTCCAATGCATGACCTCTGCTAGACCAGGGTCTCCATGATGTCATTAGCATAGCAACAGAAAAACCCTTTTCCAAACAGGTTGACATCCACAGGTACATCCACGTGGTCCCAGAATTCAAAGCACCTTCTTATTTTCTTTTTACCCCCATAACCACAGCAAAGGTGATTTTTGCTAAAAATTATTCTACAAATTATTAAATCTATCTTCTTTGGCTTACATGTTTTTAATAAGTAAAGTGTCAGTCCATTCAGTTTCATAGGTGTCTATGAGTAAATTCAGTCTGCTGTGGATGCTTCCATTCTACTGAGAGATAATCCTTTTTAGTTCCAAAGAATGAAACCACACTCTAGGGAGTGCCTGCTTTCAAGCCATCTGCAATCAGTTTACAAACCAATCGCATGCCCCATAAAACAGATTTAGGGGAATTGTCTTTAAAAAGTTTTGCTGTAGTAGCTGGCCATGGTCAATTTCTTCTGTGGTTTGCCTGTGGCAGGTTGTCTGTTAATTTCTGGTAACCTATTGACCCTTCTGTATGCAGAAGGATACCTCATGGGATTTGGGATTTCATGAGAAAACCTCATTGTCAATGCTTTGCATACTTTAATACAATTGCTATTCCAATCTTCAATGTAGATCTTATGACCCCAAAAGATAAATATTAGATTTGACTTACCTGGTTAAAACCTTGATATTTGCTCTCCCTTTTGATACATTTTGAGCTTGATCTGAGTTTTAACATTTTTTTCTCAAAATGGGCTTTATCTCTTTTGCATTGTGTCATTGTTGGTAGCCTTGTAACTGTTATGTATGTTTCTATGTTTGTCAGTATATGGAAGCCTGGATGGGTGAATTGTTAGAAATAATAACTAGAATAAGGGTTCCTGAATTGTAGGAAGGGGAGCTGAGTGTGTAATAGGGTGTTGCTATCAAGGAGTATAAAAAAGGGAAAAAAATTGAAACTGGTTGTGGTAAAGATTGTTTAGCTCTGCTTGTTAGGAATGAAATACTGAGTAATATAATGTCTGGGGAGGTGGGAAAGACATATTTTGAAAGAGATTCTACAGTGATAATTTACTCTCTGAGTTTTAGGTGTCCTCCAATGAGACTCTGAGCAACAGAACATGGTATTGCCCAGTCCTATGTCATCATTGCAGTTGTATTGGAGTCCATTGTTGCCACTTTTTGCCCATGTGACATGTCCTTTGATCTCCTCACTGCTGCCTCCATGAGCATTGTTTGTGGATTAAGCAAGAAGAAATCTTTGACAACTTTCATGGGTGCTGGATTTATCATGATGTTGCCAGTTCATCCAGCTGTGATGATTTTTATTTTGTTAACATTATATTTAATCCAGATGGAAGGCTTCAAACTGGATCTTTATCAAGGATTACTAAGAAAGGTATAATTAGTTCCTTCTTGGCTGATTTTCTGCAGCCCTTAGGTGGTATGGACTGTTAACATGCTTGAGTGCTAACTGAAAAATTAAAAGCTCAAATCCCCCTGGAAACACTTCAGATGAAAGACGTCTCCAAAGCACAACCAAAGAAGCAGTCATTGAAATCCTGATGGATGGTGACCTTAAAAATCCATCAATCAACTCCCATCAAGTCAATTTCAAGCTATCTAATACTAGGCTGAAAATTCTTGCAGGGGAAAATAGCCTCAATTTTCTCCCATAGTGCAGCTGATAGGTTTGAACAACTGCCATGGTTTACAGTCTAACACTTACCTGAGAGTGACACCAGGGATTTTTAATGGAAGGAGAACGAAATGCTATAACATATTATCATTGGGGGTCTTTATTCAGATGGAACCATCCTGTTTCTTGATTGTGTTGATGATGGTATTGTCTCCCACAGGTCTTGTCTCCCATAGGTTCTTGTCCCATTTTATATGCCAATTGAAATAAAATGGACGCTGGGTGCCAGAGAAACAAAAATGAATTTTGTGACCAAAATTTAGAGGAGAAGCTCTGCATCTTGTGACCAAACTAAAGAGGATTCTAGAATTGGTGGCCTCTGGATCTCTTAGACTTCTGGGATTATGACTGCTTCCTTCCCCTTCTTGCCCTCTAACTTGCCCTCTAACTGGATGTCCTGCTGGTAGGTCTTGTTCTCTAGATGCACTGCTTGCTTGGAAAATTAGGTAGATAGAAGATAGTGTGTACAATAATGCTTCTCTCTTCAGGTGATCCTGGGTCCCAGGGTTAGTGAGAGGAAACTTGGATGTGAACTGCTTGTGCTCTTGCATATGGGATAAACTAGAAAGATCCTGGAACTTTTCTTTACAATAAGGTCTAGAAATGGAATGCAGATGAATAGGATGGATAAAATGGTAGATTGTAGAATTAAAGGCTGTGTCACAGACCAAGGAGGGAGTTATAGAAAAGGAGATAGAGTCACCAGTCAGTGAGTCATAAACAGATGGCATTGGTCTAAGGATTTCAGTTACACAAATCTGTGCAAGTGACACAATTACAAAGCACGTTACACCTGCATGAGTAATTGTAAACCATGTAAATTATTTTAATAAAAGAAAACCAGGTGGACAGAGCCTAGTTATACTCCTACACTTGTGAAGTATAAATTAAAGTAGATTGCACAGCAATTGGTTAGGTCAATTTTCTACCTTTATTTTCTAATTTGTAGTGGAAAAAATTGCAAGCAAGTTCTTTTCCACTTTATCTCTACATAACGAGAAAGCAGAGCAATATGAAGAAAAGGTCTAAGATCAAGAATGTGATTCCTAGATAAATCCCAAGGACCAATACTGGAAGGCTGGTTCACAGTGGATATCTGCTAAAAGCTTTCAGACCACAGAAATAAATGGAGATCACTAGGTTGCATGAGAGAACAGCCAGTGCATTTGCATAATAGCAAAAACAGTAAAGCTAGGCATTCTGAGCAAAGAATTTTTTCATATCCTATAGGTGTTGAAATGTTACTTTTACCCATGTTTCCTTAAAATTTCCATTTTCAGTTACATAAGTGAAACATTAACTGTAGAAAATCATGGACGAAAGTTTTTTCAGCATATTTTATTACCTTAATCAGTATGACTCTGTCCTCCCTTCTCGCTTCCCTTCTCATTTCTATGACCTTCCATGATCAGAGCAAACAATCATGCCAGAATATTATTTCTGGGGAGAATATGCTGTAATCACATGTGCGTGAACAAAGCTTTTGTCTACTTAAATTTTTTTTTTTGGTCAGAGACAAAAAATGGAATGAAAAAATAGTACAGAATAAAAGAGGAAGGATACTCAGTAAAATAAAAGCATATCAGGAAGCAAAATCATTAAGTGTGGCAGCAAGACAGGCATGGCAACTTTTCTTCCAACAGGTCCGAGTCTTGATAATCCTCTGTGTTCTTCTGTATACGTGTGGGATCCCCATGATGCTGATGGGCTCGGTGGCAGCTGACAACAAGTATTTCTAGGAACAAAGAGTTTTTTCCCCTCTTCCTCCTAATTCCAGTATCTAGCCTGCATTACCTAGTTTTGCATTATGGACTAGCAAATGAGAAGAAGCCTACCTAAATTTCTTGAATATGTAATCACTGATAAAAACTTAGTGTGTATCTTTTTACATTTGATTTTCTATGCACAGGCTTCGTTTAATATGTACTTCCTTAAAATGTTTTATAACTTGTTTTTTTCCCTAAAAGCCAAACAGCAGACACATATTTTAAAATCCTCACTTTAGGTATTGATAAGAAAATAGAACTGAGATATCAATGACAAAGAATAGGATAATGACCAATATTTCCTTTGTAGAATCAATATATACTTAACCTTTCATTAGGAATTTAGAAGCCAGTTCACTATTCTTCTATATCGCAAGTCCTATACATTAGTGATTTTAATCAATGTCTACTGGAAACAAATGATATTTAAATTGAATCATGAGAAGAAGTGGAAAGAGTATCTGAACAGTGATGAGAATAGCATATTGATTAAGTTAGTGTAGAGCTGCACACCCAATAATTTTAATTTCTTCCAATAAGTTGCACATCTGTAAAATGTTGACTCAGCAACTGTTTTATGGCAGATCTATTAACAAAAAAGTAAACATTGTGGAGGTTGCTCACATAAGCCAAAACCTCATAAAACTTACTTGTCTTGGAAGTATAGGTCATGGTTTCATGGGACACCCAAGTTCATAGACATAATGCCATGTTTGTTGTTCCTGTTCCACTTCTTAAGTGTAACGTGTAATGCTTGGGATCTTAAAAACTTGTATAGAGCTATTCAAGACACTATAATTGATCTCTATCCACCCAGAACAAGAGAGGAAGGTGTAAAGTCAGGTATGGCCAAAAGATGTGCAGTACATGGATAACTGCCCCCAGGAACAACTGCCTCTTTTCCCAGAGATGAGAACAACTAGATGGTGTCTAGCTACCTTAATTGCATATTTGCATCAGAGTCTATAGAAAACTCCTGTCAAAAGTGATAAAGGGTAGAACAGAATTTCAAATCAACATCCTAGACTTATTGGAGTCATGACGTTTGGACAAACCCCTGAAACATTTGTCCTGAAATTGCCATTAAATCTTGAACCAAAAATGTCTTTGGAAATCTTAAAATGAAAGATAGGTTAACACTTAAAAATGTTTTTATGAGTATTATACCCTTTTTAAGACTATGCAGGGTCAAAGTGACTACAGAAACTTGTGATATTAGATAGAAATCTTAGGGGACAGTTGATTGATGCTTACGGTCAAAACCACATCGAAAAAGAGGCTGAGATTGATTACAGAACTGAGATGATTAATCATTATCACTAAGTAGCCAGTTGTTGAATTGGTGTGCATTTCACTGAATACATTTACAACAACAACAAAATTAGTAAATAGTACAGCGATATATAGATTTTTTAATTAAAAGCAGGAAGCATGCTGAATGAGACTGGAAATAGATGATGGAGACCAGATTTTTTAAAATCATTTTATTGGGGACTCATACATCATTTTTCACAATACATAAATAAACATACAAGCACCTTCACATGTCCGCTGCTATTATTGTTCTCCAGTCATCCACCTTTTCCCTTGAGCCCCTAGTATCGGCTTTTCCATCCCTTCCCTTCTTCCCCTGCTCTCTCCTCCCCACCAACCCTCAATACTTTATACATTATTATTATTCTGTCATATCTTACACTGCCCGACCTCTCCCCTAACCCACTTCTCTCATGCCCATCCTTCAAATAGGGGCTTATGTGTATATCCTTGCAGTTGATTCCATCTCTCTACCCCACCTTTCTCTACCCTTCCAGTAGCTCCAATCTAACCACTGGGCTGAAGGGACTCATCCGTCTTGGTTTCCCCATATCTCCAGCTCCCCTCTCTACTAGTGTACCTTCTCCAGTCCATCTGAATTTGTAAGGTAGAGTTGGGACCATGATGGTTGGGTGGGAGGAAGGCTTCAGGAACTAGAGAAAACATCATCATCATCACTGCCTGGCTGCCCCTTGACTGGTCTGTCTCCTTCCTGTGGCTCCCCTGTAAAGGGGTGAACAATTACCCACCAGTGGGCCTTAGATCCCCATCCTGCTCTTGGCCTCATTCATAATGATGTGATTCTTGTTCTTTGATGCTCGATACCTGCTCCCTTTGACCCCTCTTGATCACACATGCTGGTGTCCTTCTTCCATGTGGGCTTTGCTGTTTCTGCTCTGAATGGTGATTCGATTATCTTCAAGTCTTTGAGAATCCAGACATTCAATCATTTGGTAGCTGGGCACCATAGTTTCTTCTACTCTGTTTGCCTCTGTATCCATTTGTCTTCAGCAATATCAGGAATCAATTGGTCCTTTGTTTTTTATTTTTGTTCTTTGATGCCTGATGCCAGATTGTTTCAGCACCTCATGATCACACAGGCAAGTGAGCTTCTTTTATGGTGGGTTTTGTTGCTCCTGAGCTAGATGGCTGCTTGTTTATGCTCAAGCCTTTAAGACCCTGGATGCAAATCTTTTGATTGCTGAGCACCACCAGCTTTCTTCACCACTCTTGCTCATGTTCCCACATGTCCTCAGTGGGCACCTTGGGTATGTGTGCACACAGTGATATGTGTGTTTTTCCCCTCATTTGGTGTCTATTGCCTAGACCTTTCACCACTGTGTGGCCACGCCAGCTGTTGTGTTTCTTCTGTGTGGGTGTGGTTTCTTCTCAAGTAAATGGTCTATTGTTTATCTTCAGGTTTTTAAGACTCCAGAAGATATATACTTTGATGGCTGGGCACCATCAGCTTTCTTCACCACATTTGCTTGTGCACCCATTTTACTTCAGTGATCGTGTTGGGCCAGTGACCCTCGAGGAATACCAGATTCATAGAACACAGTGTTCTCGTATTGAGGGAGAACCAGGGTGAGTACCCAAGGTCCACTTGCTGCCAGAGTATTTGGCCTATAGAAATGTTCTTAAATTTATTCCCACCTTATAATACATAGTTGTATTTATGTATGGACATACATATGTTTAAAGCTCTGCAATTGCTCTTTGACTTCAAACTCTTTCCTCTATTTCCTTGCATCTTCTTCCTGTCCCATCATCATGTTCCATCTTCTTTGGCATTTTACTGTTTCCTCACAGATTCATTGTCCTTGCTTATTCCTGACCAGGCCTCCCACACCCTCCTTTCCATCGATTCCAGACCACTTGTTGTTCCCCCATCCCCATCCTTGCGTTTTTCCACACCCCCTTCTCCTCCCCTCTTTTGTGCCCCCAGGAATCGTTGTTTGCCCTGTTCTTTCTGTGGCACATTGGGTCTCCAGAGGGATGTATTCCTCTGAACATCATGTGTCAGCATGGAAGTTGGACCAGCTCTTTTCCTCTTCCTCCCTTCTTGTCTTTGTCCATGTGGGTGTGGGATGCTGGCCCCTCCCCCAATCTGTTTTCTGCCATGCCCACTTCTAGGGATGGAGTCCATCTGACTCTGGTTGCATCTGGCTCTGTAGCTCTCTCTTTTCTTGCATCCTTGCATGCGTCCACACTGTCCTCATGGTTGGGTGCTTCGTGGTAGGAACCGCTTGCCCGCACTGGTTTCTGTAGAGACAAAACCAGTACTCCCCCCCTGGATGGATTAATGCCCCTTTCCCTCTGTTATCCTTTCACTTTTAAACTCCCTTTTATCTCCCTATGCCTCCCACCCCCTCATTCTTCTCCAATTACTGTGTTGCACCCAATGTGTACCTCCCTGGGTTTGGTCCTCCCTCCTCCCCATACCCTACATCTTGGACCAACTGTTATGGTATAAGAGTCTTCTCTTTTATACTCATCATACTTTTTCTACTTACCTCAGGGGCTTCATGCTGTACTTATCCTTTTGTGATTAACTGGCTTCGCTTAGCATAATTTCCTCCAATTCTTCCCACACAGATGTGTTTCATGTGCTCATCAGAGCTTTTGAGTGAGGCATAGTACGCCATTGTGTGTATGTGCCAGAGTTTGTTGATCCATTCATCTACTAATGGAAATTTAGATTGCTTCCAACTCTTTGCGATTGTGAATTGTGCTTCAATAAACATTGGCGTGCATACCACTGGCTGTGGTTTATTTCTTGTCTCTTCTGGGTATATGCCCAATAGTGGGGTAGCTGGATCATAGGGTAGCTCAACTTCCATTTTCATTAAGTATCACCAGACTGCTTTCCATAGCAGTTGTACGTATCTACACGACCACCAGCAACGTAGAAGTGTTCCTATTTCACCACATCCCCTCCAACAATTGTTGCACTCTGATTTTCTGATCTGGGCTAGCCTCAAGGGTGTTAGATGATATCTCATGGTTGTTTTGATCTGCATTTCTCTGATGGCTAGTGAGCAGGAGCATTTTCTCATATGTGTACTGGCCATATGGACTTCCTCCCTAGTGAAACGTCTTTTCAGTTCTTTTCCCCATTTCTTCAAAGGGTTATCTGTTTTCATCTTCTTGCAGGAAACGAGGGTATTGTAGATTTTTATAATTAACCCTTTATCTCTTGTATTGTTGCTTAAAATCCTCTCCTTGTCTGTGGGTTGCCTGGCTACCCTCTTAGTAAAGTCCTTTGATGCACACAAGTGTTTTATTCTTACTAAGTCCCATTTGTCAGTTTCAGGTTCCTCTGCATGTGTACCCTGTCCTATTGCAGTTAGCCTTTGTATTCCCTGGGTCAAGGTTCTTAGATTTTCCCCAATTCTCTAACTAATGGTCCTGATGGTTTGTGGTTTTACTTCCAGGTCCATGATCCACTTTGAGTTTGTTCTTGTGCATGGCATGAGGTAGAGATTCTGTTTCATTTTTTTTTACATGTGGATTGCCATAGTCTCCAGCACCATTTGTTAAACAGAGCATCACCATACCACTTGATGCTTTTGGGGCCCTTGTCGAAAATCAGTTGTCTATATGCTAATGGTTTTATTTCTGGATTTTCTATTCTTTTCCATTGACCTGTGTATCTGTCATTATGCCAGTACTACGCTGTTTTGACCACTCTGGCTTTGTAGTAAGTGTGAAAGTCAGGTAAAGCCAGCCCTCCGAATTTGTTTTTTTCCTTGAGGAGATCCTTGCTAATTCTGGGTTTTTTTCCCTCTCCATATGAAGTCAGTGGTCAGTTTTTTCCAGTTCTTTGAAGAAGGTTGTTTATATTTGGATAAGGATAGCATTGAACTTATAAAGTGCCCTGGGAAGGCTAGACATCTTTACTGTATTGAGTCTTGCAATCCATGAGCATGGGATATTCCTCCACTTGTGGAGGTCACTTTTTGTTTCCTGTAGTAGGGTTTTGTAGTTTTCTTTGTATAGGTCTTTTGTTTTTTTTTGGTTATATATATCCCTAGATACTTCAATTTATTTATTGTGAGATCAACTTCTTGATCTTCTCTTGTGGGGAGACCAGATTTTTAACAGCTGCATTCATTGTGCCCTCTAAAAGAAATCAGTGTTTAGACTAATGGCAACACTAATAACCAATAAATGATGTGGTCGTATTTACATTTTTGAATTTTTCTCTAGCAATCATGTTGATAATTAGGTTGACCTTATTCTTAATTCACCTTAGTCCAGAAGATCAATAGAAACCAGTTCAATATCCTAGCAATATTAAGTTTCAAGCAACAAATGGTTGTCAATTTGTTGTGCTGGGAATGAAATCCTGATCTTCTTTAGGGAAAGTGAGAATTCTACTAAAGCGTCACTTGTGTCCCAACATCCACTAATAAGTCTGTCTAAATATGGGGATTATTAAATGAGATAAATGCATTTTGACACCAATTAGTGACCACAATCACTGTCTTAAGATGAATAAAATAATAATCTTAATATAACATTAGCAGTAATTTCATAGTAGTTACAGAGTCAGGACAGTATATTTGTTTATTTTTTTGAGTCTAATCTGTTGTTTTCTATTTGTAGAGAAATTGAAATAAAAAATTAAACTAATCAAAATCAAATCAAATCTGCTTCATAGCAATTCTATACAGCATTCTGAGAGTATCTAGTCTTTATGAACCAAATAGAAATGCCCAGCTTGACTAGGTGCCCAACAACCATCCCAGAACTTCACCAGACCTCCTTAAGTTGGCCTGCATCAGAAATAAGAGAAACTTGAATTAACCATGAAACTGCCAAATGCATTCTTTGAAAGTTTATCAGGATACTATGAGTTTGTGGCTATATTTTTCATTTTAAAAAATGACACATAGAGTAAACTCATCTGAGATAACTAAAAAAGAATCAAGCGTCACCTATTAGCAAAAACAAATTATGAATAAAACATATTAGCCAATTACCTATATTATAATGGGAAAATGTAATGGCCAAAGAACAGTTTAGGAATAACTATTAAAATTAGAAAATCTATCATAAATATATTGACTGACTAGAGACAGATTGGATAAATAAAGACACCACAATCAGAAAAGCAACCTTAGTAATGTCAGGTGGTAACATGTAATATTTTATTCAAGTACCATGTAGCATGAAAGAGTCAGTTAAATCAACATATAAAATAGACATGTTACAGAAGACTTTTCCCCACTGCTTTCTCCGTCTGATTCTGTCTGGCCAGCCCTGTGTGATTTCCAAAGTACCACTGATTCATGAACACTTTTTACACGGTCAGTCTCCTTAGCAAGGCCGCATTTCTGGACAGGTGAGTTAGTGGAAAACAGGCACTCAGAAAGAGTCACAAACTGCAAACTAAGCATCGAGGCGTCCAGCATCCTCTCAATCACCACTGTCATTCCAAGTCCCTGACCTCAAAGGACTTGGCAAAACAGTGACAAATGAGTGGCCCTGGGTGATCACCCACCAAACAGTAAAATGTATGAGGAGTCAGACTATTGCATTACGAAACAAGTTTGCATAAATGTTGGGCTGCTAACCAAAGGGTCAGTAGTTCGAAACCTCCAGTCGCTCTTCATGAGACTGGCAAGTCCTTGTACTCCTTTAAAGATGTACCATCGCGGGAACTCTCAAGGGCAGTTCTACCCGAACCAGACTTGACTCGATGGCTGTCTGATCATGTTTACACAAATCATGTCTTTATTTCATGAATGCAAACAGAGTCACATTTTTTTTTAGGGCATCACTGCCCAGGTGGTGGGAGTAGGAGGCCCAGCCTTTGCTCCGTGGAGCTGGAACTGAACCTCCATTCCAGTGGGCCGCAGTCCTGCACACAACCACTATGCCACCGGGGATCTGACCCTGAGTCACATTTTTAAGAACAGAAACATCCCTTTGTATATCACTTTCTGTGCATGCAGCTCCTTTAAGTCCAGCAACATCGAATTATTTCCTTTTGCCAGGGCATCCCCAGAAAATGTGTAGTGGCTTGTCAACAGACACTGAATTTTTTTTTCTTTCAATTTAATTTTGTATTAAAATTAGATCCTACTTTGAAATATGAAGCAGTTGAAATAACTAATTTGCAATGCTTCAGTGAAAAGTTTGCCAACCCTAATTAACTCCTCCAGTCTCACAAGATTTCTGCAGTTGGCCCAGAAATATGTCTGTAAGAATTGTGAAGAAAAATTAAGCCCTATTAAATGTCATGGTTGGTCACAAAGAAGCAAGAAGAAAAATCAAACCTTAACCAAGAGTGAATGTTAACCAGGAGGGTGATATAAAGGCTGTGTGCCCAGAATATCACTGTCATTTGTAATTTATTAGCTCCTGGTGCATGTACGTGCTATTTTTCTTTCATCACATTTTAATTCATTTGTTAGTCAATGTATTTTAAGCAAGTGGTAACTTAATCAGAATAAACAGGCCTTTTACAAGAGTTTTTCAAGCAAATATCTAAGTGGGATGGGGTAGGGATTTGTTATTTTGTTTTCCTTTGAAAGAGTGTTATCAAAACCAAAAACATAAAAAGCAAACATTTGTCAAAAATTAACATCACATCTTCCATCACAGATACTTTAATACTTGCCCCGCTATTCAATTGCTTGTGCTCACCCCAAGATCAGTAGAAGTTCGATATTTATTTCCACTGCCAATGGACTCAAGTTAATTGTGTTTGACTTAACAGCACAGGGGTGCAGGGCTATTAGAGACTATTATGGCATCTCTTCCCCTTTTCAGGATTATTCAGCTTTCAATATACTTCTCTTTTCTAACAATATCGATGCTCCCTGAAATTCTCATTCATAGTGGCAAGTAATAAAGTTATTTTTGTTATCTTTTAAAATAATAATATTTCATAAATTATCAAGGCTTCTTCAGGGAAGGGAGAGTAAGGAGGGAAGGGAAAATGAAGAGCTGATACCAAGAGCTCAAGTAGAAAGCAAATGTTTTGAGAATGATGTACCTGACACACAATGGATGGATGTAAGGATGGTAAAGATTGTATGAGCCACCAATTAAATGATTTTTTTAATCTGTTTACAAAATAATTAAAATGTAAGAGGAAGTTTTTATTATAAAAATATGACTATATCAGATCTAGAATGAGAAGAAAGTTTCTCTTGTCTGAGATAAAGACAAAGTATCACAACTCTCAATAGGTTTGCCAATTATTAGTTATGGTTGCATATCAGTTTCAGGCTCAGACTTATGTAGTATTCTCACATAGTTCTGACAGTGAGACCTCCCCGGGGCATGAAAATGCTTAAATTCTTATTCCTATTATCCACGAGGCTTGTTTAATATTTCATTTTTAAGGTCATGATGCTATTGAAACTACATTGGGTATTGTCCAAATGTGCACTTTGTTATCCAGTATTGTATTTTGTTGGATTTTGGAAAGATATGGATCTCAGTTTAGGTTGTATAAATCATTGTTTTAAGTACACGTTACATCTATTTAATATGAAAATGGGAAAAGGACCTCTTGAATCTCTATTACAAAAATTGTGGACTCTAATAATTAGTTCCCCACCCATAGACCTAACCTTTATTTTTGTTTCCAATAATTTATTACTCCTTGCATACCTAATATTTTAAAACATATGTCAAAAGAAGGGTTCTAGTTGTCTGAACCCATAAATCACTGATCTTACATTTATGCTACTGTGTTTCTTCTCTTAGCTTTTTGGCCAATTGTCATAAACAAGAGGATGGCACAACCTCAGGTACTAACTTTCATACCTTCACATGTCCACCAAAATGATTTACAACGTGAAAATATAATGGAAACCATATCAAACCTAGAAAGCAAGATTTGAATAGTATCTTCCACAAAGCTGTTGAGTTATGTGGGTTATCATGTGATCCATCCTCACAAGTTGTGCAAAAGTGAAATACAATATTCTTAGAAAGAGAGTTAAGCCCGCACAAAAGAGGCATCATTAGTCATCTGTAGGTGGAGATAAAGAAATTGTGAGTGTTTAGGAACACTCAGACTCCAGTCTCATCTCAGAATTCTTGATTTGAATGTGATTATAATTTTGACACTAGAAACCAATTATAGAGAATTAAATTGGTATAAAACAGTGCATACGTACAAAGAAGGGAGCTGCTATGATTGACTACTTTTGGAACAAGACCCGAGAAGCCCGTCACCATCACTCATCCCTTGTGATGTTCTGAGTAGACTCCCAAATATGCAGCCCTTTACCAGACTCCAGATTCATAGCTAAACCCTTGGCCATAGTTTGACTTCTGCTGACTTCATTCAGTAAAAAAAATGTACTTATGATTGTCTGTCAACTCACATACCTAGTTCTGCCTCATAAAACATTTCTTATTATAAATCTGCCTATAATCATTTTATACATTACACTGTATCAGCTGCTTTGAAACGACTCAGAGGTGAAAAAGAAAAACAAAGGATCGCTTCTTTCAGTGTGTTGATAAAAACTGAATTCTGAGATTGAAGTGAGGTTCAAACTTGCAATGGCTCATCTTCCAGATGTTGATTTTCTTGGTCCATAGCCCTTTTTGTTTGGTTTCATCCCCGATTATCACCACTTTGCCCCCAAATAACGCGTGGACTACAATGCATTTGAGAAATGTGAAAGAATGTGTGTGTAGTCGTCTATGTGTATTTGTACATACATGTTTGTGTATGTGTGTATATATACATACACAAACATATATGAGAAATATTTAAAAATTGAATAACACCAAGTGAAAAAGGAGACTGGTCTTGTGCTAGAACCATTTAACTTAGTTCTGGTAAACAAAATGGACTAGCCCTCTTTGGCAAATAATTTTTTTTTTGAAAGGTAATGTCCTCTTCAGCAAGTTTCTCTAAGTTCAAATCCTTGACCATAGCCTAAATTTCCAATGCATTATCCAGTGTTTTCATTTATGAAAATAGTAAAAACCTACTATGCACCTAATTTATTCTTTAACAACATATCTGGCCACATGAAGGAAAGCGCAACACTGATGTGATGGTTAATGCTGTGTGTGAACTTAGATGAGCTCTGATGCTCAGGGGTAGGGCACTTAGGTCTCAATGTATTCATCCTTCATTTTGTCATCTGAGATAGGTAGCCTCTACTGAAAAAAAGATGGGATCCTACAAAGGGGTGTGTCTTTGGGACCTAGCCATGTAGACAGACTAGGGAGAAGTGGATTTATTCTCTTAAAAATAAAAATAAAGAGCCTGTTAACCCCTTGGTAAACTTAAAATTTTAGCATGTGGGTGGTACAAATAACTAATCTCTAAATTATCAACCACAAATTTGACAGTTCAAATCCATTCAGAAGCATTAGGATAAAAGTTTTGGCTATATGTTTCTGATAGACTGCAGCCTCGAACATCATCTGGAATGCAGTTATGGTTTTCAACATATGGGGCTACCTTCCATGAGTCTGAATTAACATCACAAAATAGTTAGGTTTATTTATGATCTTTTCATAATTTTGACCCTGATGACTTTTTCAAAAGTATCTCTTCTTTTACTTGCAATGTCTCACCTTTTAACAAAATCAAACTCGGAAAACCCCCTGAGCATGTTAAGATGGTTCACGGTGTTGTCCTCTTACATACTCTTGCTCCTCTACATAAATGCCATTGCCTTTCTTCTGTTCTCCTTCAGATAAATGTGCACTCGTTGTTTCAGGAGGGCTACAGGAGAATCGATGTATTTGAAGTACGATGCTAGTGAACAATCAGAAAGCACCATGGCCTGTCAAAAGAACAAACACATCTGGGAAGAAATATATCCAGAATGTTTCATAGAGGCAAGGAGGGCGAGCATTTGTCTCCTTTACTTTGGACATGTTATCAGGAGAGATCCGTCCTTGAAAAAAGACATCATGCTTGGTAAAGTGAAGGGACAAGTACAAAAAGAGGAAAACTTTCCAGGAGATAGCCTGATATCATGGCTACCACAGTGATCTCAAATTCAAGAACCACTGTGAAGATGGGCCAAGACAGGGCGATATTTGGTTATGTTGTACATAGGGTCTCTGCGAGACCGAACTAGCTACACAGCACCTAACAGCAAATAATTATGGTGTCTAATGCTCCCTTCATAGGTAAGTCCCCCCTAATATACTGCTTTGGGGGGGGGGGCAACCCAATTCGTAAGTACATAGTTGCATATGTGTTAAATTTTTGGACAAAGATATTTTATGTATTCATCCTGAGTTGGACATCACTTATTAGTGGGTTTGGTGGAAGCTAGCTTTAGTATGTATTTTTGAGATGCCTTAAGAACTAAGTCCTGATAACTCTTGCATTACAGGGTGATTCTAAGATAGTGATTCTCAACTTTTCTAATGCTGTGGACCCCTTAAGATAGTTCCTCATGTTACAATGCCCCCAATCATAAAATGATTTTCATTCCTATTTCGTAACTGTAATTTTGTTACTGCTACGAATCATAATCTAAATATCTGATATGCAGGATGCATTTTCAGTGTAATAAATTGAACATAATTAAAGCATAGTGATCAATAAGAAAAACAATATGTGATAATATATTGTGAAATATTTATTTCTAATTGCAAATAAATGAAATTTTGTCTGGAATCATGGTGTAGCATGGTTAACAGTCTTCATACCAGGTACTTGATGGGGCATATCTGCAAGTGGGCAATCCCGTCTGGAGACGGAGAGAGGAGCTGTGTGGTATCTTGGTTCCTAAGACTATCAGGAAATATATATATGTATTTCCCTTAGGTGACCCCTGTGAAAAGTTCCTTCAACCCCCGAAGGGGTTGCGACCCACAGGTTGAGAACCACTGCCCTTAGAGCTTTTCTGTGTTGCTTATGCCCAAATAAGTGACATATCCCTTTTCAGACAATTAGTAAGGCCAGTATTCATCTATGTTGATTTTTAGGGTGTTTTTATTACAGTAGAATATTTGTCCATTGGGTTTTCCTGTCTGTAATCTTAACTGAAGCCACTTGACAGAACTTTTCTACCTCAATGTTGCTTGGTAGGTTTGAACTGCAAACCTTTCAGTTAGCAAGAGATTACAAAAGGTTTGCACTACCTACACAATGAGTAAATTCTTTGTGCTTTTCCAATTTGCAGAGTATGGGAAGGGGATATTGGAATCCATTGCATTTTCTTTCCTCTCCATCCATACAGGTGTGATTCAATAAATGTCAGAATATTGTATGTGGGCTTATTTTATATTCATATCCAAGTGGGTTTTTAAATTTTTTTGACAAGTTTAAAATGTTATATTCTAACTAATGGCATGTCTGTAAACAATCCATGTGATTTATTTAGCCAAATGTAGACCATCTTTAAATCATCTCAAAGGATATTGAAGCAGCTTGAAGCAAAGCCTACTTAAGGAAGTTGTAGAAAATTTTATCCCTGAAAGTTGTTTTAGAAAGGTTTTATCCCCCAAACTTTAAATCAGAAATAGTCAAAGAACAGAAGTTTCTAAACGTTCTTATCCTCTTAGCTACTGTAAGAATTATGGTAGACAGGACAGATGCCTCTTTGCTAAATTTATTTCCTGGTGAAATAGATATGATAATCAAATATATGTGAACTGCAAGAAAAAAGGGAGATTTAACAAGGTAGATATTTTCATCTAATTAATAATAAAACACACGTAGTTTTGCAGACTCTAAATAAATTAGACTGTTGGGTGAGAAAGCAGACTTTTTCCTTCCCCAGACAAGATACTATATAGACTTGTGCATAAGCTGACTTTTTCAGCACATTTTAATGTCGTTTCTTTGAAAAGTTAGGTACCTACGCCGATATTCGGGTCAGCCTGTACTCTAGTATATACGGTAGCTCTAAACAAGATTAAAATGATAATAGAAATCATAGCATGCCTCTTTTTCCTATAGTAATAATATCAAAGAAGCCCCAGTGATATTTTGTGTAAAACATTAGATAGTTAATCAAGGAGTTGGTCATTAGAAGGACTCGACGTAGAAAGTCGGCTCTGTGACCTGGTCTCTGCCCTTGGAAAAGAGATGAAGCAGTCTGCCTCGTGTGAAGATTCATAGTTTCAGAGCAATTCTGCTCTGTCTTAGAGGATCACTATGAGTTTGGGAATCCATCGGACAGCAGTAGATTTGGCTTTGGTTTAAAATCAAATAGACTACTGCCTTGTAACTCCGGTTCCAAGGAAGAAATTGACTGAGATACTTGCCAATATAATTTAAGTCACAGATTGCTTTTAAAGAGGTTATAAAATATTTTAATATATTGTGCTTTTACAGCCCTTGTATGAAGAAATATGAAGCTAAAAAGTAAAATTTGAAGAAGGTAGGCAATAGAAAGCCATCTCATAGACTTGAAATGACTCATAGAAATGGACCTGAATTTGAAAATCTTTAACGGAAAGTTTGCAAATTGAAAATCTAATGCTTCATTCAAAAATAATTTGCATAATATTACTATCACATTGACAAATTTGAATGTCAAATGTAGAATTTATCAAAGAAGTAGGCATTCATGTACAAACCTGAATGCTTCATATTGTCTCCAATAAAAATGACCTGTGTATTATTTGAGAAACAAGCAAAATTTCAATTCATTTTTGTTGTGGAAGATGTCCCAGCATTGTTTTGATGAAAACTGTTGAACTCTCTTTGTATCAAGAGTTATCAGGTATCTGTTTTCCATTGTTTTCAATACATCTCATGTGAAATACGGGTAAATATCAGTAGGGAGCAAAGAGAGAATATTATTTGTAAAGATAAATGGGATGTGAATAGAATATCCTAGCATAGTAACCTTGGCAGTGATGTCTGGGAACCACCATCAGAATCTCCCGGGGACATATTAAAAATGTACATTTTCATATGATTATATTAAAGAGTATTATTAAAATAAAGAAAAGTGGGGGTCTCTAAAATGTTGTTTCAGTTCACTAACATGGACTATCTATTTATTCATATGTGATTTTACATCCCCAAATGGGAAAGAATGACTTCCCATTAGGAAAACAAGCTTAATAATACTCATAATAGAACCCAAGGGGAAAATTTGCCAGCTAAGATGTTCCTAATTGGACACTTTTGACCCAGTTTCTCCTAGCTCTTGATTACATGGGCTGTGTGCTATAGACTACTGGAACTTTAGAGTCATTTCTTCAAGGCATATAACATCTCTCATAGGCCACGCCAGAAGGACTCAATGTAGAAGGCCCACTAAGTGACCTGCTCTTTACCTCAAACTCAGATGCAGATTAAAATTTAGTCCCTATCGCTTAGTTTCCCTTTTAATCTATTTTAAATTTATTCCAGTTTACCATAGTTTAGGTTTTCCTTTTTTACTGTAGTCTGTTTTACTTTGTTATTGTCAGTGTTTTTAATGACTTGTCTGTATATGAAATCCAAGACAGAAAATCTTAGAGTTAGTAGCTAGATTAATGGTTTCTTACAACTATGGCAGGGTTGCTAGGGGCAGAGGGAGGGATGTAGGAAGCTAATAACAAGAGGTACACAAAAGAAGAAAATGTTCTAAAATTAATTGTGTTTTTGATGATTGAACAGTTTTTCCTAATATGACTGAATATGTCCAATCCTGTGATAGTAGAATTATATGCCAATCAAGTTGTTTGTGGTAATTTCACCATCTAAACCAACCCCTTAATTCAAAACTCATCCCTTCTTTTCTAGTACCTATTCATTATACAACTCTTATAGGCATATAGGCTCATGAAAAATACTATAATTTGAATCACCTTCCACTTACTCCTCAAAGAAATATGTTTTCTTCAATACTTTAAAGCAGTCATTTGCAATAGATTTTCCAAGTGTTGTGACTCATTTGATTTCTTGACTGGAACTTTTGTGAACATTCATTATTGACAGCCCACATCTTAACTCACTACACCAGAGAGCACCCTTTCCATATTATGGTACAGTAATTCAACATTAACCTTAAAGGTATAATTTATTTCTAAATACTATAATTCTTAATTCTTTTTCTTTTTGCAAATACATCTTTTAATTGAAATCTCTTCTTTTTAACATAGATCTAGAGTAATATCATTGATTTTAAAGTTCATCCAGTATTTTGTAAGCTCGCTATAATTTTAAAATTCATATGCATATTGCATCCTTTCCTTTAAAATTTAAAACAACTAACCTCATTCTAGTTGTATAGACTAGACTTGTATTTTACCAGTGGAAAAAAACAGCCTACTTTGGGGATTAAAAGAAATGACTAAATTTTTTCCATTGAACAGTATGTTTTTGGTTTAGGTATATAATCTTCACCAACTTTTATAGGAGGATTTTAAAATAGTACCCAATTAAACCAGGTGTACATCTTATATAATCACCTTAGACCGGAAGATCTGGATCGTGTCAAGCTAACACTATCAACTACTCTAAAAATGATCACACGAGAAGATCCTGGGTGGGTCAGAGAAAATGTGGAGCAGATCTTAAGATCATAAGATTGATCGGGATTTGGGGCTGACTAGAGACTGGGGGGACCCACCAAGACGTCGGTGCGTACTCACCCTCCAAGTCCAGGAATGAAAGGATGCCATTGCTAAATGAATCATCCATTTCAAATCAAACACCAACACTTACACACAGACAAAGCTAAGAGGAATAGGAAGGAAGGAGCTATTCACACAGGAAACAGAGGAAGGAGGAAGGAAAATGAATGGTATATTGACTGACTCGCAATTGATGGATTGAGACAAAGCCAAAAACCACATGTCCTGTATCAATAATAGTGACATTACAGTTAGAAATAAAAACATTGGAAACAGTTGCTCAAGCTTAGAAACCCAAGAAATAGTGTGCAGATAGAAAGACCAAGTTTAAAAAAACAATAGAAATAAAAGGTATTGTTTGGAACCACCAATTGTACAGTGGGGGCGAGGCTTTCCACTCCAATAAAGACTTAGAATTTAGGAAGCCCTGTGCTACGGGGTGCTACGAGTCATCCCTGACACAAGGGTGGTGGGTGTTTTGTTTTGTTTGAAGAACAAAGGGCCACCGAAACAAAGCAAACAAACAAACAAGATCCAGACTTCATAGGACAGAGCAGAACAGCAGCAAGTGGTCCAACATCAGTCATCTTCCTGGAAGCAGACTGCCCTCTCTTTCAAAGAGCTGGTGGGCTCTTTCTGATGACCTTTGGTAAGCACCACTCAAGTACTTAACCAGGATTCCTCTAACACCGCATGATAAACTGTTTGTTCACTTAAGTTAAAGGAAAAGGAATCCTTATAAGACCCATATCAATTCTCATGAACTATTAAATTTTCTCTATTGCTTCTCCCCTTTAATTCTGGCAGAAGTACTAATTGCTTCCTTGTGTTCCCGTTGCACAGCAGCCCTACTTCTTTTATCATTTACACCACATTTTATTAAAGTTGTTCACACTCAACTACAAAGGTCAATGGCGATGGGTTTTCTTGGTATTTCTTCAGTATCAGAATATTCCATACTTGAGTTCAATACAGGTTTGTTGGATGAATGAAACATCCTCCAAGTGATTTTTTTCAAAGGCAATTTTAAAGGATTTTGCCCCAGAATCTGTCCTTCCCACAGGTTTTCTGAGATCCTGAAAATAAAAACTCCTAATGGTTTCACAAAGGAAGAGAAGTTAGGATGTAGTGAAAGATCATTTGATAATCAAGGACACAAGATGATATGAAACTAATGACAATTGCATCAAACTTTTCAAATATTAGCATATCATCTAGTAGACCTTTTGGGAAAATATTTTTCCTTAAAGTAAATATAGTCAAGGACAATGTGAAATATGGAACTAGGATTCTGTGTTGGTGATTAAGACCACCTAGGAAGATGTATCACAGAGAAATCCCTCAGGACCAATAGTGAAAGCAGCGATACTGGGAGGGTAAGGGTAAGGTTGGGGGAGCAAGGGGGAGCCAATCACAGTGATAGTTATATAGCTCGCCTTTTCCACGGGAATGAACAACAGAAAAGTGGGTGGAGGGAGACAGTAGTTTGTGTAAGACATGAAAAAATATATAATTTATCAAGGGTGAGGGAGAAAGGGGGGAGAAAAATGAGAAGCTGATATTCAGGGCTCAAGTAGAAAAAAAGTACCTTGAAAATGATGATGACAACATATGTACAAAAGTTCTTGACCCAAAGACTGGATTGTGATAAGAATTGAAAGAGTCCCCAGTAAAATAATTTTTTGAATATATTGGGTTTGGAAGAAAAGATTACATTCTACCAAAAACTACTTCTACCACTCCTTGCTGCTCCTGGAATCCGTGATAAGTGCATTATTATAAGGTTTAGAGATTAGCTATATGGAAAATTGTGTGGAATAGATTCCATGAAGAGATAACATTTAAACTTTTTTCACTCATTTGCACCTCACTCTGAGTAATAGGCAATATAATCATCAGTGCAAGTTCAAGAGGGATATAGAACATTATAAGTGCACCAGTGCCAAAAGTGGGGGGAAAGGGTACCTAAGAAGGGAATGAGTATTAAAATAATGATTATTTATTTCCCATATCTGTCTGTTTTTAAAGAGAAATGTGGCTAGTTCTAATTACAAAACTAATCCAACTGTTTGATTAGCGCATATTTTCATTTTATAGGATTGTTTATTGGCATTATCCAAAACAAAAGGATCATGTAGGCAATTTAGGTATCTGGACTCTCCTGCTTCCTATGTGATCTAGGGAAGTAAAGCTCTCAAAGCTCCCCATCCTCTACCCTTAAAAAATTGAGATGATAACATCTGCCCAGTTTTCCTCATAAGGTGATTGTTAAAATCCACTGTGATCACTAAAGTTAAGATGCCTTATACATTAGACAAACAAAATCATATGTGCTATGAGACTCTCTCATTCAATATTAATTATGTTAATTCTGACGATGCAAAAAAATGTGCCCTTGAATTATGAAGACATTTTAGTCATGTCCAGATGTGCAATGTCATTTGCATCTGTGGGGAAAAAAACTCTACTGACATATCTTAGAGATTTTAAAATGTAAGTCACAGCACACAAATTATATCTAAGGATATCTAAGTGCTTGGTAGTAGTTTTGACAACAAAAAAACTTAACAGCCTGAACTGTAAACCCCTACCTTAGTTAAAAAAAAAATTGAATCAAACAACAAATGAGATGGCAGTAAAAGAAGGGAATGCTTGATGCTCGACTCTTGGATTTGAAAATAACAGATGACCAAAGGTTATGCGCATGTTTAGCATGTTAAATAACAAACTCCGTGTTAAAATAGAAAATCTGCCCAGGCTGAGCCCTGGTGGCATAAGTGGCTGAGTGCGAAATTGCAGCCCACGGGCTTGGCGGTTCAAATCCATCGGCAGCTCTCAGGAGCGACACTGGGTAGCCCCCACGACCACCAGAGGCAGTGATGCCTACAAAAAAAAAGAAAGAAAATCTGCTCTTAGGCCATTTGCCTAAGGAATTGTTTATTAGTATCAGAATATTGGAAAGGTAACATAGGGAAGAATGGCTTTCTGAACACTTAAAGACACACTATATCTGCCCTCCTTGATCTCTGGCCTCTTTCTTCTTTGTACTGAGCACTTGGCTATTCACAAATGCTCTCTGGGGACCTCCCTTATTTCAATGCGTAACTTCCAAACTGTGCAGGACTTCTCCCAACATTACCACTAGGGAGTACTGAAGGGCAGACACCATGACCTTCAGATCATTGTGTCTTTTAGTTTCCAGAAGGAAATATTTATCACACGATGGCATGATTAAAGCAGGGTTTTCAAGGGGAAGGAGAAGATGCACCTTTAGGTCATCTCAAGGCAAGTTACCTGTTTCTGTGTAATGGAAAGGAAACTCAGCCTGCCAGGAAGTCAATCTTACACCTTCACAGGAAATCAAGTAAGAGACCAAAGCCATGGGAGCTTACAAAAGACTAGAGAATTAGGAGACAGACCAGAGGACCTTTGTCATGGCCATAAGAAGTTAAGAAAACAGGACCTCCATGTACTGAGAAAGAGGTGTTTTCCCTCTTTAGGATTAGTAGGCCTAACAAGAGGAGTGGCTGGGGGGATAAGTGAAATATTTGACCAGAACTTGCCCACCGTTCTTTAGGACGGGGTACTTTTCAGAAAAGATCACATTTAGCTGGCCCACATGGGTGATCAGGTAAGGCTGCTTAAGATTAGATTTTGCTCCCAGCTTTTGACACTCCTAAACCCCACACTGCTGTGACAAGGCAATGATAGTCTAGCATTTAGTCATCTATCCCTAGCTTTGTTCAGGAGAAGGATGGAAATCTGAACAAGTGTGAAGAGACTGCCTGAGTGAAGAGGCAGAATAAGAAGATCAGAAATGAGAGAGTTGGGAATGAGCCAAACTGACGGAGTGTTCGGTAGTAGTTTTGACGATGAAAAAAATAACAATCTAAAATGCAAACCCCTACCTAAGTTAAAATTTAAAAAGATGGGCTCAAACAACCAATGAGAGATGACAATAAAAGAAGGAGATGTTTGATGTGTGACTCTTGGATTTGAAAATAAGAGATCACCAAAGGATATGTACATGTTTAGTATGTGTCCCAAAAGATTGTGCCAATTGAAACTTGCCATATGACAAAAAAAATAATCACTGTGATCTTAATAGCTAAATCACTTGAAGTATTAATTATTTATACATTAATTATTTTGATTAATGAATTATGTTTTTCTTATTTGAGCCAGTATCTCTGATTGAAAATGACAGCAGTAAACAGAAAAAAATTTTCAATTACTATTCAACATTCATGAAACTAAATAAATGTAGCCAAATTTAAAGACCCGTATCTGGGTTAGTGGGAGTCAAGATTATTTGAATCTTGAAAGCATCAAGGCACCAAGAATTCCAGGCAGGATTTATAACTTTCAAGGTAGAGTAATTGATGTGATCCAAGCCAGGTACCTAAACAGTAAAAGAGTCAGGTAGTACTATGTGTCCCTGAAAAGAAGACATGGTCTTATATTTACATTTCCTCAAGACACCCTAGGGCTTATTGTCAGTGTTATTTTTTTTAAGTATGGTACAGTAATCTACATTTATTCAAATATAGTTAAACCATCTTCTTCTGGAACATCATCATAACTCTCTAAACTCCAAATTCCATCCTGAATTTCTTGTGACTCTATTTCCTTTAGAACCATTGGCCCCAATCTCTCATGTTGAGCAATAGAGCTTTCATTAAATGAGCAGCTCTTATCCATGCTACCTGCTCAGAGTGCATTGGCAACAACACTGTCAGTGATTTTACTCCATGAATTCTTCACCCAAATCACGACCTCCTGCAAGTTAGACTTCACAAAGTTTTCATGCTGATTTCGTGTCATTCTATTTTCAATGTAGTCATTAATTTCCATGCACAAATGGTCGTTGAATGGCTTGCTTATTGCAGTATCAAGATGCTGCAAATAGATCACTGTGGGTAGACAAAAAGGGTTGCCCGTCTTCGTCACCACTCTGTGTTGAAGTGGGTGGTGCAGATACGCTGCCTAGCCACGCCCATCACTAGATCTTATTTTCAGTGTGGGGCTTATAATTGTGCAAATGCTTAGGGCATATTTTATGGGTAGGTCTTATTTTCGGGGAAACACAGTATGTAGTATGGAGATGGAATAAAATTCTAAGAGATTCTTCCTTTCCTGGGATATGAGTATCCAAGCCCTCAGACTATCATTTACTAGACAGAGTTTGTCTCAGACATGGAGCACTCAGAGAAGAGGCTTATGAGAAGGCAGGTGGGACCTGAGATTCTCTACTCTCTATCCATAAGCCTGAATTGCTGATAGATTTGGAAAATGAATGCAGCCTAACAGTGAAGGGGTCAAAGAGTTTGAAGACGGATTTCTATTTCTTGGCTTTGGGCAAGTAGTTAACTTCTTAGATGCTCAAGGGCCTCTGAGATTACCACTGGTATCTCTCCCTTACTAGTTTGTTTTAGTATCATATTTTGGAATATGTATAAGTTTCCGGTGATTTCCCTCTAAGCATAATTGTTGTATTGTAGAGATGACTATAGTATATTAAAATAACAAATCTTACGTGAAGGGTTAGAAAAATATTTTATAAATGATGAAGCAACACACGCACGTGTACCATGTTAATAATATCAGTGATCATTTGAATTGCCCACTGGTAAACCCAAGTTCAACATTTTGAAATCACCAACTGCTTTTTGAGGGAAAGACAGAGCCTTCTACTCCCATAAAGAGCTACGCTCTTGGAAACCCACAGAGGTAAGTGCTTTCTTGCCTGATGGGGTCGCTATGGGTCAGAATTGACTCTGCAGTAGTTGAGGTTTATTATTTGTTTGTTTTAGCAATAACCATATTTCCCCCCCTCTTCCCCTCTGTACCAAGAGATTGGGTTTTTGTGGGGAGCGGGGGGGGGGGCGGTTGGAATCACTGCCCTCAGGAAGGAGTAGGAGATCCAGCCTTTCTCCTGGAGCGCTGCTGCTAGATTTGAACGGCCAACCCAGTGGGTCACCGTCCCGCAAACAGCCACTATGCTACCGGGGCTCAGCCCCAAGAGATCTTTTTAAATGGGACTCTGTAGGATGAAAATCCTTCTACCTGTAGCCACATCTGATCTCCTCAGGGTTTCTCAGATTGGAGAACTTACCAGACAAGAATAAAGAAAGCTTTTTCCTGTCCTGAAAAAAAATTGATTCATCTTTTCTCCAACTTCATTTTCCATCTTTTAGCATGGCCTATGCAATTGTGGTATATAGTAACTCTTGTGGTACAGTGTTTAAGTGCAAGACTGCCCACCCCAATGTGGGCATGTTGACTTCTCCAGATATTCCATGGGAGGAAAAGGTATTGGTTTGTTTCCATAAAGCCAGTCTCTTAAATCCTTGTGAGACAGTCCTCTTCTGGGTCTATCGGGTTGTTATGACTAGGACATGATGGCAGAGAATTTCACTCGGCTGGCGATGCCATCGAAGGTCTGCCTGAGTGTGGATGATATGAAAAATGGGAGCATCAAATCGACCTAGAGGCATTTGGGGGCAAATAGCTGGACAACTACTTTTCAAATATCAGCTATTGAAAGCCCCAAGTAAGTTTTACTCTGAGACATGTGCAGACATCATGAGTTGGAATTGACTTGTCAGAAAGCTATTTGTAATGGATTTCCAAGACTTCAGCTACAGCCTGTTATGTCATAGGATGGGTAGCTATCTCAATGGGAATGTGAACGGATGTCTTGGGGAGAAATAAGGTGTAGGTGTTGTTAAATCACAGATGTGACTTCTTAATAGATACTCATTTTCTAGTACTGGCTTTGGTTTTGAATCCTCCTATCTCTGCAGTCTCCAGAGTCAACGTAATGAAACCATCCTTTTCATCAAATGTTATGATGAGATCTCTCCTGTGAGGTTTGTAACAGAGCAGCAATTCAGATCAGTCAGTTGGTCCCTGGGGATTCAATAGAACATTCTGTGTCTCCGGTGACTGTCTTTAGTAGAATCATCATCATCATCATCTTTCACACTGGCCCTTTAAGAAGAACTTCCAGGTTGATCCCCTGCCAGAACTGCTGCTGGAGCACTCTGAAACTCTCTCCACTATTCCACTATGGGGGGTGGGGGAGGGATGATATAACATCCCCCACAATTAGTATTTTTTTCAATCTCACCAGCAGGTGATTCCCTCCTGGCAGAGTCTGCTTCCCTCTGGGAGTCTACATCATCAGTAGATCAATTGCCACCCCCAACAACTTGTTTTTACTTCAATGACACTCAGAGTATTGATGATGTACTAGATCCAGATCCATTCTTTTATGGTCAATGTGACAGGGAAACATTCAACAAGAAGGAGTCCTCTGCTTTTTCTTCAAAATCAAACACAAAAACCAACCAACTGAAAAACTCCCAATGAAGCAATGTGATGGCAGGTGAACTAAAAACTAATTGAATAAGTAGAAGCGGTCAAAATGCAGCTTCATCCAATCTTAAAAGATCTCTTATTAATGATTTATCTCTTTGCATGGACATGTACATCCTGGGGAGCTAGTATGCATCCAATGAACACATTCTGGGTACATGTGGATGAGTCCTGCCACAATGAGTCAGAAGAAGGCAAGTTATTGGAGGCAGACCATTTGTCCGCAGAGGAGCCTTGAGCCTGGCACAGGACAGAGATGAACATGGAACAGCAACAGGAGCCCAAAATCCCTAAGCATGTCTTATGAATTCCATGATCACTTCCCACCACTTGTATGTGAATGATTCCTCAGGGATCAAAAAATGTTCAAGCACCAGCAGGTGGAGACAGGGTTGAAGAAATTATTTTGGTAGGGGATTCATCTTCCTGGTTCTCCCTGTGTTGTCCCTTCCTTTCACCATCAAACACTCTTGGTTACTGGGGCAAGATTCTTTGATGTAACAACTGTCTAGTATGTACACGGTCAGTGTGTGTTGCTAGAAGAAATGATGTGTTTCCTATGAGAAGGAACTTCTTTGTCTGAGAAGCCTTACTGAACCTAGAAAGAATTCTGGATCCACAGTCAGATATTATTCATCCTGTCTAGGCATCCCTGTGCTAATGGGTGACTTTGTATGGGACCGTGCTACCTAAAAAGGAATCTTATGTTTGGCTTCGCTGAGGTTCTCAACCTTCCTAATGCCGCAACCCTATAATATAGTTCATTTTGTGGTGACCCCCAACCATAAAATTATTTTTATTGTTACTTCATAACTGTAATTTTGCTCCTGCTTTGAATCTAGAGACACTTGTGAAAGGCTTTCTTAATTCCCAAAGGGGTCACGACACACAGGTTGAGAACTACTGGCTTTGAGCATCTCAGAGATTTTAGATCTTTCCTCATTCTTGTATTTGTATTTCACACTGCGAATTTTCTTTTAAGCCCTCCTTTTGCTTCACCTCACAAATTTTAATAAGGTGTATTTTCTTTCACATTTAGCCCACAGATTTATTTTTCTTGAGATTTATTTGTCTGATGCATGAATAGTGTGCTGGTTATTCTCTACAAGTATTTTAGGATTTCCCCTGATTTTGAGTAATGTCTTTCTTGTTTAATTCCAATGGGATCTGAACATGTACTTTGCACACTCTCTGCTCTAAAAATGGTATCTTTTCTGACCTACAATGTTGTTAATCTTTATGATTGTTCCATGTGAGACTAGGAAGAATATGTATTTTACTGTTGATGGATGAAAACAACTAGTTGCTGTTAATTCTCTCTTGACTCCCTGTGTGTCTTCATAGAACTAACTGTGCTTTATAAAATTTTCAATGGCAGGTTTCTGGGGTGTTTTTTGTTTGTTTTTTAGCAGATCTCCCGGCTTTTTTTCCCCAAGAAGCCTCAATGTGATTTGGATTGGCCAACAGTTCAGTTAACAGCCCACAGTGTTAACTAAATTTTGCATAATTATAAAGGTCAAAACCAAAAGGGAATGACATACTTCACATTACTCAAGCTAAAAGAAATGAAGAAAATTTTTAAGTCTCAAGTTGAAATATTGAAGAATACTATGGACCAAAATGTGAACAATTAAGGAAGCATCATAGGTATACTGAGAGAATGCAGGTTCACTGCATCAAATATAATTTGTTGTTGCTCAACCATTTCAGTGGCGGGAGTTGAGAAGAGCAGGAAGAAAATGGTCAAGACCCATTGGTATTGAAAGAAGAAATCCAAGCTCACTGAAGGAATTGGCTAACAGCAAGAATCCTAGAATAGGCAGGATACTCAATGAGATATTTGAACAATTGGATGTGATGTTGGAAGTGCACTGCTATAGGTAGGTTTACTGCACCAACTTGGCAAATAGAAACATTTGGAATTAATCAGGCAGCAGTTTGACTGGAGGGCAAATAGATAAATGGCCAGGCAAGATCCTTTTCCCTCTCTCTTATTCTCTGGTGATCAGACCAGTGTGTGGCTGCATTAGCTGGGTCTCTGCCTCAACTTGTGAGCTACACTACCTTTGGGACAACCAACCCATGAATCATGTAAATAGAGCTTGAGGTTCCTTCTAGACCTATTTTGTCATGCTGCAGGTGGATACTTCGCTTGAGTTTGGATCTGTCAGATCCTATAGTCTTGCTGACTGTAGTGACCCACCCTGCTGTTTTCTGCCTGTGATTGGAGTGCCTACATTACCCTCAGGAGGACTCAGCTGTCTGCTTCCTTGACCATGGACCCAGCAGTACTAATGAGCTAAAGGACTTCCAGTGTATTAACTATTCCACAGAAATGAGTTGAACTGAGCCTTCTATACTGCTGTGGACTAATTACCTTATATTCCTTGTGCTGCATCAATTCTCTCTCATCAATTATCATATATATATGAGAGACCCCTACTTATGACTAGTCTGAAGAAAGGGTATCCAATGGAATGTGGGCTATTTTGAAAAATATTAATGTTATATAAAAATAAAGTTCTGTTTGAGATCTCTTTTTTTTCTTTTAAGTTACAGATGTACATGAAGTGGGAAATGCCATAAACTTAAGTTGGAATCATAAAAGGATGTGGACCAAAGGATATCATTGCTAATCCTAGACAAATATTGGCTAAATGCACAGAATGCCAGAAATGTTTACCTGTGTTATAAAGACTGTTTAAAGTCATTCTACTGTTTAGATCAGAACAATTTATGGATAATATTCAGAGAATAGGAATTCCAGACACTTAATTGTGCTTATAGTACAAATAAGGCCCAAGATAGTATTGTCTATTGCCTCATGCATGAGATATGTGAAAATGAATAAAGAAGGACAATGAATAGTTTGCTTATGAGTTATGATATTGGCACAAATATTAAATAAATCATGTACTAACAGAATAAATATATCTGCCTTGGAAGAAGTATGAAACCAGAATGTTTCCTTATCAGAAATGTTGGTGAAACTGCCAAGCACTTTTAATATGGTATCAGACCTTGAGGAATTCATTAGACTTGTAAAGTACATGATAAGACAGAAAAAAAGGAAGACTTTCAATGACATGGATTGACAGTGTGACAAAGAGTGAGCTCAAAAATAGCAACAATTGTGAGAATGGTCCAAGACCTATTTTATTCTCTTTTAAATCAGGTTGCTATGAGTCAGCAGTGGCTCAATTGCATCTAAAAAGGGGGGTATTGAAAGGTAGCAAAATTTATGCCACCTTTGTCTAAGTTCCAACTTCAAAGACATACAACTACATTCCACTATTAAATACAATTTCTTCTTTATCAGATAAGGATAACATCCATTTCCTGTATGCTAACTGATTCTTTGCAATCAGAAATGGGCATTTAGTTTTATCATTTTTTAAAAATTTTACCAAAATAGTTCACTATAGGGAATTCAATATTAGTAATTATATCACGATGAGATGTCCAAAGGGATGTTAAACATTTTCTTGGATGGGTAATTTAACTGGTTTAAAAGCAAGTCTACATTTAATGAAGCTGGGATCCATAGCCTATATGAAAGAAGATAGTCAAAAAATAAGGGAGATGTGTATGTCATATGTAATTATTATGTGAAATACATTAGCCTTCTCCATAAGGAAGCATTGGAAGACCCACCACTTATTGTGGCATCACCAGCATCAAGACTCCATTTTTATGATGCCAATCTTCTCTGTGACATCATTGGCTAGACTCTGCTTTCAATTATAATAATTATGGTGGCAGTAATTAAATGAAATGTTCAGTAATGGGTCAAAGGTATGATGGGACAATCATAACTTATCATCCTGCAAAAATTTCTAGATGTCAAATGTATGTGATGGCCATAGATATTAAGCAGGTAATTTGAGAAGTATCAAAGTATTACTTAGTGCAACTAGAAATATTGTAGATATGATTAAAAGAAAGAAATCTCAACAATTTCCCTTGCATAATTTATAACCCAAACTCAAAATCCCATGATTGAAGGGATGTCTGGATCCCCTTGGGGAACTGCACTGACAAATCAGGAAATCAGCAGGGACATGCACATCTGAAATGCCTGCCATTGTAGTTCAGTAAGTGGAGCTAATTGTTCTAAATTGTTACAATACAGTGATGCAGCGTGGCCATTTGCTTTGCTTCTGAATTAATATTGGCATAAATACAGTTGTCAATTTGCAGCTTCTCCATATTGGCTCACTAGAATAAGCTGAATTCAAGATTAGTTGAAGTGATAGCACATTTGCATGGGAAGGATGTGACATTAGAGGTAAAGTGATATACTTGGAAATATTCGAGACAAAGCTGAGATGGATTTTTTGAAATAGTTGACCATAATGACCTGGGAGTAGTTTTTGGTAATAAATGAGTTAGCTAAATTTAATATCTCAATATTTCAATGGCACAAAAGTTGAAGCAAATGCCAAAGTTTATGATGAGATGGTTAAAGTAAACTGAAGACAGAAACTATAGGGTGAGGAAGTAAAAATTTTGAAAACATCTGACTACAGGTTGAAATAACTAGGAACTGGGGGAAAGTGATTGGTTGGATATTAAAGGATAAAGTGCCAAATTTTCCATAAATTAAGGGAGTGTCAAATCAGCAAATGGGTATGTTGTAGGTTAAATTTGAGTTTCAGAGTGACCTTGTTAAATTCTCATTGGAGGAATCTGCTTGGGACTTTGAGTTCTTTAGTTATTTTTAGTGTAAGAGCAGCGATCATCTCTAGGAAAAGAGGTTCTTATGTAGGGAAAATCAAGTTTGCATTAAGAACCAAATGTGAGAAAAAAGAAGAGCATCCAGAAGACAATGAAATAGATAAACTTGCTAACCTTTGAAGTTGGAATCCTGTATATCTAATCATATTAAATTCTTATATTTATCTGGCTATTTTACTTGAACTATTTCTACCCTTACACATCATCATCATCATCATCATCATCATCATCATCATCATTATTCACAGGAGAATATCTAGAATAGCCTGACAATGAGGACTCGAGAAGACAAGGCCAGTCAGCATCTTCCTGGAGATGCTGGTATATCCCCAATTTGTGGCTCAGAAATGTGGGCTGGATGAAATACTATAAAAGAATGAATACCAGCAACATCTGTCCCTTTAATCCTCCATTCATCTTTCTTTCCTATGGCCCATGCTACCCCTAAATTACATTGGTGCAACACCTCACCTTCAAGTCTACTTCAATTTGGAATAACAAATACACCTTTCACATTTAGAAGCCAAGTTCTCAAAATATAGGATAAAGACCACAAATTCTTCAATTTTTTTCCTTTCCTCCTCACACTGCAAAACAATATTCCTAAGTATAGTTCCCTGTGCCTGTGCTTTCTAAAATTCATAGTCTTTTTCTCCTTCTTAGCAATTACCCAGACTAATTGATGATTCAGCCCAGTCATCAGGGCTACTACCCCAGCGCCTGTAGGTCTCTCCACAGAGATGTGAGCTGACTCCTCCTATCTGAATTTAGAACACTCAGACTTAAGATCAAACTTCCCTTTCATCCAACCTCAAATGACCTCACAACTTAATATTGACCATTTAAAGGAGCTTTAAATAGTCTCAAGTCTTGAGTCATAAGTCATTCATGATTCTGAACTTGATATTAGATTTTTGAGCGCTTCGTATTCCTCACTATTAATGCTCGTGAAATTTATAATTCTTGGAGGGTCCCTTTTGAAGCTAAACATTGTGCTACTGATAATTATGAAGGAGCAACTGGCAAGAATGAGGCCATCCAGTATGACAACTATGTTTTAGCCAACCTAGAATTTTTTCTTGTCCCTTAATTTGTTTGGGATTCTGAGAATTCAGGAAGTACACCAAGTTCCTAGGATATGCTAAGAACTTTCTCAATGTTTCCTAATATAGCCATAATACCTTCAATAATTTTTATTACTATAAAGAATAACTTAATATCAAATGATCAACATATCTGATTGTCTTAGATTACTTGTAGAGAAAGGAGTCCCTTCCCCTATCCCCAATTTAGCTCCATGTAAGGACAAGACTAAATATAATTTAGAATCTCATACCTCAGCCATATTCTCATACATATTTCATGAATAAAAATTTGAAGGCTATAACATATTTATTTTATTATTTTTTTGCCTAACTCCATTTCTCCTTTCAAATATCAGTTCCCTGTACCTTTAATACACCTAGATTACAATGATCAGAATTAGTGTCTGCAAAGTGTAGATAATTAGAATACTCCAACTGAATCAAAAATATAACAAATAATTATAATAAACAATATTCCTCTGAGTCAAGACTATAATAAATAAGGGTAAATGCCAATAAAATACATTGTCTTTATTGAGAACTAACTGTATATCCAAAATATTGGAGAAAAATGAAATTAAAATTTAATATACTTTTCAATGAACTAAAAAAATCTCCTCTGTATTCACTTTCTCATCTTATTCTCACACTTAAAAATGTGAGTCATAAAATGTTATTTATAAGAATTTGGGTAAGGCCTAGACAATATATGTCACTTGTTTAAAGATATGAAGACAATAAAATATTGAAGGAAAACTTGATCCAAGGTTTACAAGTCCCCAAATCACTCTTAAGTATATTTAAAAATGTAATGCTACTTAAATGTTTATAAATCATTGTGTACGTCTTCAAAGGTATTCATCAGCATGATTGCAAGTTATTATTTACTTTCTTTCAAATTGTAAATATAGACATACAATTATGGAAGAGATGAGAAATAAAGACTTTACTAAAAATTGCTACTTTTCTAATCTGTTCATTTTATTTCCCCAAATAGTCATCTACTGCACAAAAATAGATGTGGAAAATACCATTCATGTCTAATCAAACCCACGGGGATTAAAAAAATACACCAAACCTAACAACAAAACACAAGAATATATATTAAAATTAATATATTATTACAAATCTTGATCTTCTATTGCAGCCCAAATTTGAAGCAGAAAAGTAGATTAACTACATTTTCAGTCATTACTACTTTATGTCTATTCTTTTCTTTCTTTTTTAAAAAAATTTAGACATGGTTGTCTAATACTCACATTACACGTACCTACTAAAGAAATTACATCAAGTCTTGGGCCATATGTTGACAGGATTTATATATGACTGTGAAAACATTTTAATTTCTCCTAAGAGAAAAAAAAATGAATGTTAAGGTCCATGAGTTTTGTAGAGGGCATCTAAGCAGACTGTATTATTAAGTTGCTACAGAAAATACGAAGCTTCCTTTTGCTGTTTTCAGAGGTCGCCTTTAGGCCAGACATTACCGTTTTAAAATGACATAACATGACCTCATGAATAATTTGAGTTCTAACTTGGTGAACTTCAATTACAAAGTAACGTAGAGTTCCACAGAATAAAAGCCAGATCGTAGTAATTTACATTTCAATCACATACAAAAGGGAGACATGAAGGAAGAAATGCCATCTGGGAGACTAAAATGAGCAGTAGCTAATTAATGGGCAGTTGGCATCCATATAGGCCACCAGGCTATTGACAATGGTTGATCTCTTCCAATGACAACCAGTTGTTCTCTCTCTGTCAATTGTTTACAGCTTCTAAATTATGAATTGGGAAAAAAGTTATTTTTAAGGACATAAGAGAATATTACAGAATTCAGAATTTCAAGTGACTTCATTTTCAGTGTCTTGGAAAAATTTGGTCCCCTTAATTGGATTTATAAGACTGCCATCTTTTTCATGGCATCAGTGGCACGAATGGCAACTTTTGTTTGCTTGTCTTAAAATGTGTCATCCTCTACCTTGTGTCTGTAAGCACCTTAGATTTCAAGATCTTGAAGAAACAGCATAGTGATTTGTTTTGGGGCACAATGACTGTCCAAAACAAGAGATAACAGGTCTGTGATTTGTCTCCTCTGGAAAAATTGCACAAAACACTGTCCTGGAATGAATTCTGACTCATAGAAACCCTATAGGGTAGGATAGGAAGGTTGGAATTTATAAGATGATAAATCGTTACTGGAGTAAAAGTCTCAGGCTTCTCTTGAGAAATAGCTGATGAATTGGAACCAATGACTTTAAGATTAACAGGCCAACCACAAGCCACTGCGCCACCAGAGTTCCTACCTGTAGAGGAGCCAGTTTGAATGTCTTCCCTGGGTCAGTGTTAGTTCAGTGGTGGAATCTTATTTCCATGCAAGAGAATCAGAATTCAATTCTGGGCCAACACATCCCATCTCCGGAAACTTGCATGTGATTTTAAAGCTAGAAGCTATGTCACCAGTAATTGAAATATCAGCAGGGTCATTCATGGCAAACAGGAGCTTCCAGACTAAGAGAGATTTGGCAGGAGGGCCTGGCCAACTGCGTGTGGAATCAGCCAGTGGAAATGCTATGGATCACCACAGCACAACCCCAGTGGCCCCCAAGGCTAGTGTCAGAACTGGGCAGTACTTTCCTGGAGGGCTTTTGGGGTCACCTTGGCCACAACAAATAACAGCAGGCTCCATTCCCATTAGGAAGTCAACTCATTTTGCTAAGCCTTGTTCTGACCATGTTCCAAAGAAGATAAGATTCACGTTGTTCCTTCTGCTGTCTTACCTCCCTGGATCTCTCCCACATTTGACATCATGACATGGAAGGAAGCCCAATACACCCAGTACTGTCAAAACACTTGCTTGTATCCTTCAAGGGGAGACACATTTTATGAGTTCATCTTAGCCTCAGTTAGTGAGGTACACACAGACTACAATTGTCTCCACTTGACTTAAAAGATTGGGTTTGTTTGGTTTTGCTTTTTCTATCTCTGTGAATTGTTTATTGCCTCCATACCTAAAGACTGCTGAACATTTTATCTTATTTCCCACAGAGAAAAATTAAGTCAGACATAAGATTGTGGATGATAGTTTTCTTCAGTCTCTGAAATATTGTACAGATTGAAGTCTCACCAAAGGGTGCTCCAGAAGAACAGAGGACGCAGACTAACTGTACACGTGGAAAAACATCTATGGCTAATTTAGCCCAGTGAGGAGCTAAAGAAATGGAATTTTCTTGTCTTAAAAGAGAATCAGTTTTGCAATAATTTTATACGGCTAACTATGAAAAGCAACTATGAAAAGCATTTTATATGGCAACTATGAAAACCTATGAAAAGCTAACTATGAAAACTATGAGAATAAGTCATCCAATGTTTGCATTTTCCAGTTATTCCAAAAATCTTAAAAGTTACCTCTGATACTTAGGCTTCAAAGACAGCTGTGCCAGTCGATATGGAAAGCTGTCCTAGCGGAAATGTTGGGAATAAACTGCGACGAGTCCCCTCTAGGGCACAGCATAGAAAGGGGCCTTCCCAATGCTCTTCAACAGAAAATGGGTGACCCAGTTGGCCATCACAGATCTGAATGGAGGGAGGAAATAGCTTGAGTATGTTGCCAGTTACCATCCAATGGATTTCAATTTGAGACAATCTTATATCTACGCGATAGACCTGATGCATAAACACGTCAAGGCTGTGACTTCTTGAAAGCAGACTGCCCTCCCTGTGTTTTGAGGGACCCCTTGGTTGACTGTAGATCTCCATTCTTTTGGGTAGTAGCTTTAACTTTTGCAACATCCTCTTTTATTTTCACTAGAAGGGAGTGGGCCGGAGAGTGGGCAAGGTAGTAATGAGTACTAACTTCGAGGAAAATAACTCAATTCGAAGATGAGGTAGCAGGGGTTTACACTGGGAGAAAAAGTTCATAATCTATTGTTTCTTTTCAAGAAGAAATCTGCAGCCATTTTTAGAATGTACGGCCTCAGCAAATGTTTTTGAGAATGTGAAATGGGCAGGAGATATGTCTAGATGCAGGCAAGCTGTTTCTCTGGCAAGTTACATCCAACCTCAGAGAAAAATAATATGCTTATCAAATGGGACCGTACAAACAATGGGACTTCTTGCCAGAATGGTTTCTTTTGGTCTGGTGGATATAAATATATACATATATATAAATATATGAATATATATATATTCTTAGACTTTCCAACTTTTCATTTTGAATATTTCAAAGATTTTTTTGTATGTGCTCTTGTTCCTAGTCCCCCTGGAGTTGACCCTATGCAGGTCTCGTTCCAGAGATGGCCAAGCCTCTCATCGTGGGTGCCTGGGATAAATTTGAAGAAACTCTGGTGGGACAATGGATTAAATGTTGAGCTGCTAACCACTTGGTCAGGGGTCCCAAACCCTGGGTCCCTTTATGGGAGAATGATGTTCCCGTAATTTTTCAAAAAGATTGGCAATCTCAGACACTTCCAGGTAGTTCCACTGTGTCCTGCAGGGTTGCCGCGAGTCAGACTAGACTCAGAGGCATTGCACTTGGTTTGGGGTGGGGTTAAACCCGAGGGATTGCCTAGTGGGCAAGACCTCCACCATCTGCATCCAGAGAATCCCTACAACTCTTAATATAGACACATTTTCTCTTCAACAAGGCAAATAAATGCTGTATTAGAGATAATGCAAATATATTTCCTTGCACTATATTCAGTCCTCAAAATATAAAATAGGCATTAAGATAATTTTCATCTGTATTGTCAAAATTGCCTATAAAATATCTACCATGCATTTTTCATAAGGAAAAAATGTTTTTCAAATTTTATCATCTCTATACCTTCCCACCTGCCTTTTTTGGGCAGTATATTTATACTTATAGCTTTTCTATTTAAAGTAGTTTCGAGGCTTACCTGTCCTATAACGGCTTTCCTCACACTTTATTTTTCACACTTTTTAATCTTAATTTTATTGTGCTTTTACAGCTAGTTTCCAACAAAAAGCATTTGAAGAGCTTTGCTAAATTAATTCAGAATTTCCCTAACTTAAAAAGCATTCCCCTCTTTTTATGTTGAAAACTATTCTAACAGTAGATACCTTTTAATCCAAGTCATTTTCATGGCAAATTAAATTCATGTTGGTGTTAATTATTGAAAGAAAACTTAAACCGTGCGCTAAATATTGAGAATATTTTGTTAGGCATAGAGTACTAACCTCTGAGGAGCTAATACTAGCAAAATTCTGTTGCTGTGCTAAGTGTCATATATGGCTTGTGCTTGGATGTTCTCAACATGTTCTCCATGAAAGAATATTCAGGTCTCAAGAAATATCTTTTCTTGGAATGACAAAGTTTGAAACTCTTTGCTGAATATGACAGGCTATCAAAGTTTACAAAACCTCCCCATGACTTTCTCCAAATCTCATACTATCTTGCCTTTGCCTACAGTAAAAAATTAACATATCTTCTTAAAATAAATGATATTGTTATGAAATCTCTCATACCTTCATTTTCTAATTTTTTAAACTGTTACATTCAGCAATAGAAAGCGATAGGAGGTACAGAAACAGCTACAGCTATAGCAACTATGCTAAACTATTATTATTATTGACCAATTGAAACATTACCCAAATTCCAATTCTTTATCTGTAAAATGGAAATACACATACTGCACTAGGATCCTTTACAGCCTTATTAAAACTGATTCAGATATTCTTTTTTCTCTCTCATTTTTTCAAGTACCATTCATGATTTGTGGTAAAATTTAAAAAATAATCATTGAACTATACCATCTAGTATCCTCTTCAGACTACAAATATCCTAATTTCTTAAAATAAGTGTTGAAATTTATTGACTAATATTTGAACTCCAAAAGGACAAATAGAGAATTTAAGATGATGAATATTTTTGTTTAGATTCTTAATGAGAAATACAATATACATCTTAAATCTTCACCAGGGCATTATAGAACATCATACTATTAAAATATTATAGAACAGTATTCTTTCTTCATACGATCCCAGAAAACATTACATAATTGTTGTGTTACGCAAATAAACAAAACACAAAACAAGCCTAGAATAAAGACTTCGGTGATATTTGAAATTTCTTCCCCACTCCCAAAATGAATGTGGAATGGAGGCAGAGAAGGTAACAGGGTGTACGAATTAAATATAAAGAGTAAATATAGTGAGCTGGGCTTTTTGCTTTTTCTGGAATCCTCTCCATACGTGACTTTCTGTACTTCTCGCTTTTCCATTTGTCAGCTGCAGTGACATGGTGCCTGCCTGTGGTGCCTCTCTTTCCCTGGAGGCTGTGCAGCAATAAATTCGCGTGAAACAATAGCATGTGATCCTTCTAGTAACAGCAGTTAATAACTAGTTAAGCGACGTTTCCCTCCCATGGCTGTTTTCATCAGCCCAGAGCAGTCTCCTTCATCCCATCCCATTCCTCAGCTCTTCTTCAACAATGCCTCAACTTCCTCCACAAATCTCTTGCTCCAGGCCCCCAGTAAAGAAGGCAGACCTACAACTCCAACGTCCTAAGCACCTAGAAATTCAATCCAACAAGGCAAATATATATATATATATGTATATATATATATATTTTTTTCATCCTCCAGGGATCAGGGCAGGGGCGATGAATTGGGAAATTAATTAAATAAATGCTCCTGCCCTCTAGAAGGGAAGCATAGCCCGAGTCCTCAAGGCATCGCCTGTGGGTGAGCTGCGGACCCGAGTTCCCCGCAGGTGGGATGCGGTCCAGCACGTAGAGAGTTAAAAGCATCATCGCAGCCATTAGAGGGAAAAGTTGCGGTGGTGGTGCTGAGAGCCCTGTGAAGTCGTCCAGCCCGCCCACCCCCCCTTGCCCACTCCCCAGTTCCTGAGCTGGCTCCGTGTTCTGGGAGGGTAGTGATCACGCAAGCCGGAGCAGCGGGCTGACGTTGGAAGAGCTGCCAGGTAGTGAAACCGGGCAGCAAAGCCACCAGAACACTTCCAGCGTTCCAAGCCTGGGTCTGGACTGGAAGCCTCCGGGAATCCGAGCCAGCTAGCTTTAACCTTCCCGAACAGCGATCCCCACTCTCCAGAGCCAGTCCTCGCTGAGCAGTGAGCAGCAGCAGGATGTTGGCAGTGTTGCGCCCAGGGCTCTGAGTCTGAGCTTTCTGGTACATTTGTGAGCCTTCCTTTAAGGACTTTCTGGCTGCTGGCTGCGCTGATGTGAGCCCCCCTCTTTTTGCCTTTTTTTGTTGTTGTTGGAAGGATGGGGATCTTTTTGGCGTATGTTGGATTTGTTTTCTTTTCCGTTTTATATGTACAACAGGGGCTTTCTTCCCAAGGTAAGTCTGCTCATTGGTAAATATGCATTTGTTTGGTGTGTGTGAGTGTGTGTGTATGTGTGTGTATTCTATACATTCAAAGAATGCCCAAGCAGATGTAGTGAGATTTCTAGCAAGTATGGCATTTTTCTTTAAAGTTTATTACATTTGAGGTAAGCTATTTTCTACACAAACCTCGCTCATGTCTGACAATGTAGGTTCGTAAGTGAGCACAAATTGGGCACAAGGTTGTGTGTGTGTGTATGCCTTGTTTCTGCGTCCTGTGCCTTGTACCCTGTGCATGCACAGGGTAACCAATCATGCATACATAATCAATGCAAACAAACAGAAAGCTAGGAATAGGGGGCTGTCCATGACAACCCCCTTCTCCATGTATGCAGAATCGTTTTAGAGTTTCCCTTTTCTTGGTCCCCGCGACTTTGGGTGGATGGATCTTTATCAAAGGACAGACTCCTCGGAGAACCCCCCCAAAGGGCATGACTTGCATGCAAACAGCAGCGGCCCTGCTGAATCCAGTTGTTCAGACTTCGCAGGCTGCAGTGATCATTTCAGTACCACGAACAGATCACATCGCTGCAGCCAGAAGCTGCAAACAGAAATGCCTTACTCGGTGACTGAAGGGAAAAGTCTTTTTCAGATGTTGAGCTGTCTTCTCAGTATCCTCTCCCATCCTCTTGAACGTAACACAGACAGCACTGCTGTAGCAGATATTATTTGGGGGTTTCATGCAATTTTGAAAAGAGATGTTGGAGTCTCTCTCTGAAGAGTGTATACGTGTTTGTATGCGTGTGTGGGGGGGGGGGGGGCAGTGCATCCTATCTAAATCAGTCCTGCAGCCCCTCTAATAGGTTTTCTAAGGTTGCCTTGTAGGCGTGCACTCCTCTCCGCCCCAAACCATTCCAAGATGACTTTTAGGAATTTGTCAGCTTGTTGTACAGTGTCCCCTGGACGAGATAAAAGCAACCATCCCACACGTTCCCCGTGAAAGAAGGGTGTTGGGGAGGTAGGGGATTTTTGTATAAGTTTCACCATGTCTCCGTGAAATCTTGCAAACCAGAAGTGGAAAGATTGCTAATGAAACACTGGGACCCAGATTGGGGAGGGGGAGGTGCAGTACTGACTTCAAAATACATTGTATTAAACTAGGATGTGTGTGATTACTGCCATTAAAAATGTATACCTTCATGAGTACATATGTGAAGGTTCATTTAGGGGGAAATATACGCAGTTTAGAAAGTGGGTGAGGGGTTTCTCACTGCTGTAGGCTCAATTGTCCATAAGTGTTTTCATGCAGCTGGAATATGCATTTTTGTAGATAACCATGGTTCCCTCTCATTACATGAAACGCCTGATCAGTCATAGCTTGTTTTGAAACTTAAGAGCTACTGGCTTCGTTAGCTATCAACTCCACAGATCGTGGTCATTGTGCTGCACTGAACCCTTCAGTAAGTTTTGGAGACTACTGCAATCTGACACGAGATATTTGGATACCACAGAGAGCAGCTTAGCTAAGGTGGGGGGTGTTATTGGCAAGCTCATTAATCTTTCCATTCTCCAGATTTGATCAGCAGCGAAGTGATTCTGGCACTATACCAAAAATAAGACAGACAAAGGGGGATTGGAAAGCTAGGCAAAGGAAAAAAAATTGAAGGAAGCTTCCAAAGAAACAAATGCTCACAAGAATGGTGTAGATGTTCCAAAAGGATGCTTTACTCTTTTGCAGCAAAATTCACCGAGTTTCCTCGGAATGTGACGGCGATTGAGGGGCAGAATGTGGAGATGTCCTGTGCTTTCCAGAGTGGCTCCGCCTCAGTGTACCTGGAAATCCAGTGGTGGTTTCTGAGGGGCCCTGAGGACCAGGAACCTGGAGCAGAAGCAGCTGGCCCACAGGTAGCAGGTCAAATTTTCCACAATAACCCCTGCACCTACATCCATCCCATTGAATCCTCTAAAGTCTCTGGCTGTTCAGCCGGGCTCTGGGCTCAAGAAGATTCCCAGTTCCCCCCACCCCCTCACCCCCCTTTGACCAGTCCATCTGTCTTGGGGTCAGTGACTTCAAAGGATGGCAGGGAGTGAGGAACAGAATGTTTCCCCATGACTCTTGGTGGCAAGGTAGAAATCTAAAACTGGGTAGACCCTTCTCTTGGTAACGATCATTATGAAGATGTTCTGGAGGATGTGATCAGGTTATACATCTTAAGATCGGACTACTTTTTCTGGCGAATGAAGTGAGGGAGAGTGATAAATAGTGGCAGGGTCTTCAGTCCCAGTTCCCTTGAACCTAAGACTTGTGTTCTATAAGCTGGAGACAACTAACTGGAGGGAATGGGGGCGGGAGGGGAAGGGAGAGAGAAGGTCTGAGGGGAGCAGGGAAGGGAGACACAGAAAGCAGGGGGAGGACAGAGGGAGGATAAGAGGAGTGAGAAAGGAAAGCAAGAGTAAGGAAAGAGAGGCGAGAGAGGAAGGCTGGTTAGGAAGACCTGAGGGAAGACAGCAGAAAAGAAAGTAGAGACAAGGGGGGTTGGGGGAGAGTGGGAAAGCCGGGAAAAAGAGGGTGCTGGAGCC
>PVJH01008738.1:0-83469 GCA_004026705.1 Nesogale talazaci | reverse complement strand
TGATCTGGTGTCAATTTGAGGATGAAGATTAAAGGGGTGGATTCTAGACTGTCATTCATGTCCTACCCAATGAGACCTCTGTGAGGGCATTGCCTTCATTTGAGGATTCTGGAAACTTCTCTATTTCTCCCTGCAGATGTAAGACACACATTCTCTCTCCTCTCACTCCCTTCAAGACATTACTGTGAAGAAGACACATGGAGAGAGGCAGATAGAGATAAACTTCTGAAGCCTGAGAAGCCACGTGGAGACCCCTGTCAGCAATGACATACTTTCAATGCCACTGCATCCACAAGACTTCCCATCTACTGGCCTGTGAGATTCCTGCATTTGGTGCCATTACATGTGTGTCAGTCTGGGTAGACTAGAGGAAGAAATTTCATAGACACGCATATGAATATAAAGAAAGGGCTTATATACAAAGAATGGAACACTGAGAAAGCATCCCAACTCAGTCCAGTTCAAAGTCATAAGTCCAATATTAGCCCATATACCCGATACCAGTCTATAATGTCTTCTTTTGACTCACAAAGTCCCAGGTCAATGGGTGCAGAATCCCAGTGCTGGCAGAGGTCTCCCCAGGGCTCCTTGTTTCCAGGGCTCAGGTCCGTCAACAACATCCAGTGGTGGCAGTGGCAACTCATTGCTGGCAGGGGTCCCCACATGACTTCTCCAGTTCAGAGGTCTGGCTCCATCAGGGAAAAGCCGTGTGACTTCTGCTCTAGCTCCTTCAGCTTCTCAGATGCTGCCATCTTGCTTGTCCATGATTAATCGTCTCTGAAACTAACTCCCAACAACCTGGGAGATAGCTTCTCATCTTCACAATGGAAATATTGCGAGATTTTCCAGATGTATCAGGAGAAAGCCCTGCCCACATGGAGGCCTCATTGGCTACTCAATGGCTATGGCCAGATTAACAGATTAGACTCTACCGCTACATCTCAATCATAAAATTAACAGAAGCACAAAACCACCACAGCATGTGTTTCATGAGTCTGAAGATAACATTATAGATTGGTATCAGACATATGACCTAATATTGGTCTTATGGAATTGAACTGTGCTGGGTTGGGATAGTTTCTCAATATTCAACTGAATACAAAGTTCTTTCGTATATACATATGAATAACTATGGATATATTTCTATAGTCTACCCAGACTAATACAGGGGATATTCAATTGCTTGCATATGGGCTTTGGGTCTCCACTCCAATCAGCCCCATTTGCATTGATAGAGCTGTTTGCTTTGGATTTTTTATATGTGCATATTAAAATTTATTATTCTCATTTCTGACTACATACCACAGTAAGCATAAATTTTCTTAATTTTTTTTCTAAAGCATAGATAGGGCCATGATTCAAAGTGATTCAAGTGATTCAAAGTCAGTGGCAGGGTGGGTGTAAGAGGTACGATAGGGATTGATCAAGACTAATGTACTAATGTAACAGAAAAAATGCTGAAACCCAAATGGAGGTTGAGCGTGATGGTGGGATGGGAGGAGGTATAGGAAATAGAGGGAAGAACTGGGGAGCAAGGGGCATTTATAGAGGTTCAAATCAGACATGCACATATGTGCATATATTTATATATGATGATGGGGAAATAGATCAACATGCATATATCTATAAGGTTAGTATTAAGACAGCAGATGGGCATTGGACCGCCACTCAAGTACTTCCTCAATGCTAGAACTTGGCATTCTATTAAATTGACATTCCATGATATGAACCTCCCTGACATGATCTCTGAAAAAAGCAAATGTTGTGAAGAAAGCTGATGGTACCCAGCTATCAGAAGATAGAGCATCTGGGGTTTTAAAGGCTTGAAAATAAACAAATGGCCATCCTGCTCAGAAGCAACAAAGCCCACATGGAAGAAGTACACCAGCTTGTGGGACCAAGAATTGTCAAAGGGATCAATTATCAAGTCTCAAGAACTAATAATCATAATGCTATATGCTCACTTTCCTGATATGATAGCTGACAACAAATATGTGTGTATAAGCAAATGAGGTGAAGAAAGCTGATGGTACCTGGTTATCAAAAGATGGTGTGTCTGGGGTCTTAAAGGTTTGAAAGTAAACAATCAGCCATTGAGCTCAGAAGCAAGCCCACATGAAAGAAGCACACCAGCTTGCGCGACCACAAGGTTTCTGTGAGGTGGGACAGAACCGCAGGAAGGAGACAGAGCTCAGTTAGGGATGAAATGCAAATATATTGGTTTTATTGGAGGTAGTGAAGGACTTGTGGAAGGGAAGGGACAGCAGAGAAAGAGACAGACAGACAGGGGCATCTTGAGTTCCTGGGTGGTCCTGAGACCTGAGAGTTAGGCCCGGAAAGCAGCACCTGGTATCGGGGCAGTGGGACATATATAGGGTTTGAGCTACAGGCATGTGGGCTGAAGGGGAAGCTTCTTGTACTGCATTTGCAAGTTTTGAGTTGTGAGATGACCTATGAGCAAATCGTCTTGTTTCACAAACTTCTTTCCCAGAATGTTAGAGGGGGAGCTCCATGCTTTGCCCAGGCAGAGACTGTGTCCTATCCAGGGAGATAAGTTCTGTGAGATGCCAGAAGCAAGGGTTACAAAGTTCAGCAGGGGTTACAAAGTTGTTCATCTCCTTCTTGTGAGGCAGGTGCAAAGGGGTGCAAGGGGCTGCTTGGTCCAGGGGGCTGCCCACTCTAGGGGGCAGCCTAGTCCAGGGGGCTGCCTGATTCGACCCTGGCCCATAGAGTGTCAAAGGGATTCAGTATCAAGCATCAAAGAACTAAAAATTATATCATTATAAATGAAGGGGAGTACAGACTGGGGACCCAAAACCCATCACTAAGTGAAGCAACATCCTCTTACAGAGGGGTTGCAATGAAGAGATGAGTCAGTCAAGGTACAGTGTAGTAACAACGAAGTGTGCAGCTTTCCTCTGGTTCTCAAATGCTTCCTCCCACCCACTTTCATGATCTTAGTTCTACCAGACAGAACCAGCTAACCCAGAGGATGCACACTAGAGTAAAAAACATGGGGAATTTAAGATAGATGATCCCTTGGGACTAGTGGGGGGAGTGGTGATAGGAGGGTGCTGGGATGGTGAAGTAGAAAGGAAGAACTAATTTCATGGATCTACATATGACCTCTCTGGGGTGCAGACAACAGGGGGCGTGGGTGAAGGGACCATTGAAGAGTGTACAATATGGAAAGGTAATAGCAATTTGTAAATTATTAGGGGTTCATGGAAGAGGAGGAGAAGGGGGAGGGGAAATATGGGAAGATGGAATTTTTAAAAAAAGAAGAACTAAAGGAAAGGGGGAAAGAGGAGCTTATACCAAGGGCTCAAGTAGAAAATATTTGTAAATGAATATGGCAACATGTGTACAAATATGCTTAATACAAATGATATTGAATCTTATAAGATATAACAGCCCGCAAGAAAATCTATATTTTTTTTAAAAGAGAGAGCTGATACCATATGTAGGAGAATTTTTCAATCAAATTACATTAAAAATATTCCACCTTGTATCTATTAACTTTGAAGAATGGGATCTCTGCTATTCATTTGATTAGATAAGATCAATGGAATCTTTTAAAAAAAACATTTCATTGGAGGCTCATAAAACTCATATTACAATCCATGCATATATATATCCATTGTATTTCAAACACATTTGTACATTTGTGCCCTCATCATTATTAAAACATTTGTTTTCTATTTAAGGCCCTGATATCAGCTGATTTTCTCCTCACTTCTATCCCCCCCTTACTCATGAATCCTTGGTAATTTATAAATTATTATTATTTTATTATATCCTACACTGTCTTATATCCCTCTTCACCCATTTCCCTATTGTACCTCCCCAGCGAGGATATTATTGGTAGTTTCTTATAATCAGTGCCCCACTTCCTGCTCCACGTCCCTCCACCCTTCTGGTATTGCCACTCTCACCACTGATCCTTGAAGGATTATCTATCATGGATTCCCTATGCTTTCATTTCCTATATGTGTCACTGTACTTTCTCTGGTCTAGGCAGATTTGTATAGGAGAATTGGAATCATGATAATGGGGGTGGTGGTTGGGGGGAGGAAGCACTGAAGACCTAAAGGAAAGTTGTGTGCTTCATCATTGCTGCACTGCAAACTGACTGGTTCATATTCTCTCTGTGACCCTTCTGTAATGGGAAGTCTGTTACATGAGTCCCTTGACACCTTGTAATCACACAGGCTGGTGTGTTTCTTCCATGTGGATTTATTTGCTTCCTTTCTAGATGACTGTCTGTTTAGCTTCAAGCCTTTAAGAATCCAATGCTATATATTTTGACAACTGGGCACCATCCACACTTTCCTCACCATATTTGCTTATATACCCATTTTGTCCTCAGTGGTCGTGTTGGGAAGGTGATTATCAAAGAGTGCCAGGTTATCAGAACAAAGTGTTCTTGTGTTAAGTGAGGCCTAGAGTAGAACTCCAAGATCCTTCTTCTACCTTAATGCTTAACATATATACATTGGCCTCTATTCCTTTCAATTTAATTTATTTACATATATATTTACCTCTATCCATACCTCTGTAAATAGCTTGTGTCTTCTATTTCTTTCCTCTATTTCCTTTCACCTTCTTCCTATCTCACTATCATACTCACCCTTCATTCAGCTTTCGGTAATTCCTCTTTGATACAAAGCATTTGATTAAACCCCGTCTGGCATTATATGCCCTTCTTGCCATCAATTTTAGATATCTTGTAGTTCTTTTATCTCTGAGTCTGTTGCTTGGAACATCCCTTAACTGCCCGTCCTCTCCTATGTCCACCCTGGAACCATGAGTCCTGTTGTTTTCTCCTTGGGATTGTCCATCCTGACTGTCTTATAGAGATAGAGATAGGATGAAATAAAAACTAAAAGAAAAATGAGCAAACAAAAAGAAAAACAAATAAAATAAGCAGAAAAAATACGATAGTTCCAGGTCTGTCTGCTCGCCCTTACATAAGTTTTCCAGTCAAGTGTGATGAGGTGCCACACTTTGTGCCCCAAAGCAGGTCTATTTGCAGGATTCCTCGGGAACTTGCTTACTTTGCTCACCTTACTTCCCTGTTGCCCAAAATTGCATCTCGCCTTCCGGTGCATGGGGCAGACCTGGAACACTTTCTGCATTGTTTCTCTACTGCTATTCCCTGTGGTGCTATGAGTTAGTGAGGGAATGTTATGTCTCATGGTGGGACGGCCCTATGCTCCTCTCTGTGCATAGGCTGCTCTGAGCAGGGATGATATCCTCAGGGCTTGGTGACCAAAATGATGTTCTCTCTCTCTCTCTCTCTTTTCTCTCTCTCTCTCTCTCTCTCTCTCTCTCTCTCTCTCTCTCTCTCTCTGTCTCTCTCTCTCTCTCACTACTCTCTCTCATCTTGTGCAACAGACTTGCCCAGTGAAATACTTCTTTTGATTTCTTGAACGCTGATTTCCTAATTGCTGGTTGAGGATCCAAATATCATGAAACCTTGATTCCATTTACCATGATGTTGTTTATTAGTATAGTTGTGAGGGTTTTTGCTGTCTTTTTATTAAGTTGAAATCCTTATTGAAGGTTTCAGTTGTTGGTCTTCAAATAATCAAACATTCAAGTCTTCTTAGCTTTTTATAATCAAAGTTGTGTCACTACATAACAGGTGGTTAAGGAGTCTTCCTCCAATACTGATATTGAGTTTTTCATCAGGGAGTTGAGCTTCAAGGGTTATTTGATTGGTGTGTTAGTCTGGGTTAACTAGAAAAACAAGTCCAGAGGAACTCAAATATGTACCAGAAAGAACTTTATATCACAGAGTAATTGTGTGTTAAGAAAACATCCCAGTCCAATCAAGATCAAGACCATAAGTCCAATATTAGCCCATATGTCCAGTATCAGTCTAGTAATTCCTCTATAGACTCATACAACCATACAATAATGCCTAATTCAGGAAGACCACAGGCCAGTGGGTAGAAAGTCTTGTGGATCTAGTGGCACTGGAAGCATCTTCAGTTGGTGTGGGTCTCCATGCTCATTCCAGGGCCTTGCCAACCATCAACTTAGATCCATGTGGCTTGTCAACAGCAAGGTCTCACAGGAAGGTCTGTCCCACCTCCAGCAAGCTATTTATTTCAGTTGTGCCTCCAAAAGTGGTCATCAAGCTGTGACCTGATTAACAGAATAAACTCTACCCATTCACTGTGAATAATCTTATGTAGCTACCACAATGGAAACACATATTGGAAAAAAAAAAGAAAGATATGACCCTAGCTCACATTTTTCCTAACACAAATTCACTCAGCATATCCTTGTACTACTAGAACAGCTGTCTCTTGTTCTGTATACAGGCCTCATATGAGCACAATAAAATGTTCTAGAATTCTCATTCTTTTCAATTTTTCCATAGTCCGTTATGAGCAGTACAATAAAATCCCCTTGCATAGTCAATATAGTACAATATTCTCCACATATAATATTGCTTTAAATTATTTTGATAAAGTATTGATAAAATATTTAGTACTGAAAAAAAATATATAAATATTTAGTATTGTATGTCATGATACTTTTTAGTACATGGAGCTCTTGTTTCAAAGTTAATTTAATTATTTTGCTCATTCTAGTTAATGACAACTTTAAAACTATACTGTCAAATCATTATTAGGGCATCAAAATGAAATTATATTTTGCCATTAAATTTGTTTTATAGCCATGAATATTAATAGTACTCATTTCAGTAAATTGTTTTATAAAACTTCTCATTTCAAGCATAAGCAACCGGAATACTTTAAGTAATTTATTAGTGACTCTTTAGGTTTTTTTATATTAACTATTATTTAATGACATGCCTCTTTAGCCCTTATAGCTAAATCAACTGGCTATGATAAAGATGAAGTACACAGTAAGTATTTTATGTCACTCCGTCTTTTTGAAGATGAATTTTTTCAAAGCAAATTTTCAGCTTATTTCTTTTCAAATCATGTTATATTTGATCATTGCAACAAGCTTGTGAATACTAATATTTTAAATCTTTTGTGAAACTATAGCAGAACTCATTTCAGAAACCTAGGTGTCTGAAAATTTAAGCTACTGACCAGCTATAAAAATATAATTAAGTTAGAAATATATACACGAATATGTCTCTTTTCAAAATGGGATTAAATATTTCTAAGAAAATCATCATGCTTATGGAACACATATCTTTTAAATACCAGCTTTTACTATTTTTAAGTTAAGTAATACACTTACAAGAAAATTAGGCATTGTGATAAAAAAAGTAATTCACATAAATACAACATAAAGCTTTAATAATAATTAAAAATAGAGATATTTCTAATCCTTTGAGACAGCTGAATTATGCCTTCTCAGTTTTCAGATATGCCATGAGTTTTAGTAGAGGATACAAGTTGTTTTAAAGTAACCTAACAACAACAAAGTAATTACCTTTCAAAATTGATTTCCAGTGTCATTTTTCTTAATAAATACTTAATAATAAAATAATACTACCTTTTCAGAAAGATAAATTAAAACTTACAATATTTTAAAATGATAGCAAAGTTATTAAATAACCCTATAAATTTGTAAAGTATTCCAAATTGTCTTCTAACTTTGAAATAAGATTTGTTTTATAATTAATTTAAATCTTATTTTAGATTATTTTTTGAATATACAATTATAATTAATTTAGGTTTGTATAATAAAATCTGTAGATTAATATTATGCTAAATAAAATGATATATATATGATGCAATACTATCACATTTTATTACTGAAATATTAAAGACAAATTCTTGGACTTAGAGATTTTATTAAAAATATACTTAAAACTATGTATGACATTTTCAAAGCAATGACTAGAATCAACAATAATAAAACAACAATAATATACCTAAGGATTATTTTAAAATTTATTTTCCAGATAATGGCTTAAAAAAGAAAGGTATTAAGAAATGCTGAAAAGCCCCCTGCTATTTTGGGGCTTCCAGTTCATAATGACACTATAGAATAGGATAAAAGGCTCCAATGCTATAGGCTAAAAGGCTTCTAATGCTATAACAGTGCCACATCCTTCACACATACACACACACACACACAAACCTAATTTGTTAAGCAACCACAACAGCAAACACTGACCTTATGCTTAGCAATTAAGCACTTTAACCACCATGTCACCAATGCTCCCTTAGGAAGCGCTATGAAGTTTTAACTTAGTGGAAAGTCTGACTTAAATAATCAAAGGAGCAAACTTAGAAATCAGAGAAAACTGTATGTTTTAAAACCCACCTGGAAGAAGCACACCAGCCTGTCCTGACACAATTGCTATAGACAATGTGGGTGTATTAGCAGATGTGGCAAAGAAAGTGGATGGTGCTCGGCTACCAAGGGCTATAGGGTCTGGAGACTTATAGGTTTAAAGATAAACAAGCAGCCATCTAGCTGAGAGGCAACAAAGCCCACAAGGAAGAAGGACAGCAGCCTGGGGGATCACAAGGTGTTGAGAGGATCAGATCAAAGAACATGCAATCATATTATTGTGAAGGAGGGGCAGTGCTGAGTGGGGATTCAAAAAAGTCCGTTCATCTATAGGCAATTGGACATCCCCTCACAGAAGACTCTTGGGGACGAGATGAGCTAGTCAAGGAATAGTTTAGCAATGATGAAACATACAATGTTCCTCTAGTTCTTAATGCTTCTTCCCTGTGCTAGTCTGTGTAGAGAAACAAATTCATAGACATGCACACGGATATAAGGGAAAGGTTTATCTACAAGAGGAATGGAACATTGAGAAAAACATCCCAACCCAGTTCAGGCCACAGTCATAAGTCTGATATTAACCCCTATGTCCGATACCGGTCTATAAAGTCTCCTTCACACACACCAAGTCACAGGGAAGTGGGTGCAGAATCCCGGCTCTGGCAGGGGTCCCCTCATGGCTCCTCATTTCCAGAGCTCGGGGTCCATCAGAAATAGCCATAGGTGATAAAAAAAAATATCATTGCTGGCAGGGGTCTTTCTGTGACTTTTATGGCTTCAGAGGTCTGGTTCCATCAGGGTAAGGTCATATGGTTTCTGCTCCATCTCTTCTGGTTCTTCAGACACTGCCATCTCGTCTTGTCAGTCAAGCAACACCCAACAACTGAGAACATGGTCTTTCATGTTCACGAGGGAAATACCACGAGGCGTCCCAGAATTCTCAAGAAAAAGCCATGCCCACACAGAGGCCTCATTGGCTACTCATTGGCTATCTCCAGATTAACAGGCTAGACTCCACCCCTACATCCGAGTCATGAAATTGACATCAAGTACATGACAACCACACACCCCTATCCACCCCCACCCCCCATGATAAAGTGACCAAATTTTAAGTGGGATACCCTTGAATGGTGATGGTGGTGTGGGTTCTTGATTAAAAATTTGGTCTATATGGAGCAACAAAAATGTCCAAAGAACACAAAAATAATATTGTAATATATCTATTTTAACTGGTAAATGCCACGGGATGTTGTTAAATTGTTAAAAAGCAGGATTTCTGGGACCCACCACCATGATCCCAATTCTACCTCATAAATCTGACTGGACTGGAGGATGTACACTGGTACAAAGAGGAACTGGAAACACAGGGATTCCAAGACAGAAGAACCCCTCAGGACCATTGGTCAGAGGGTGCTAATGGGAGGGTGGAGGGTAGGTGGGGTAGAAAGGGAGAACAGATGGAAAGGATCTATATGTAACCTCCTTCCTGGGGAATGGACATCACATCAGAGAAGTGGGTGAAAGGAGATGCCAGATGGTGTCATATATGACAAAATAATAATAATTTATAAATTGTCAAGTGGTCATGGGGAAGGGGGTAGCAGGGAGGGAGGGGAAAATGAACAGCAGATACCAGGCACTCAAGTAGAAAGCAAGTGTTTTGAGAATGATGAGGAAAACAAATGTACAAAACAACATGTATGTGGCAGTCATGTACTTATGTTAATTTAATGATTGAAATGTAGGGGTGGAGTCTGGCCTGTTAATCTGGAGCTAGCCATTGAGTAGCCAGTGAGCCCTCAGTGTGGGCATGGCTTTCACCTGAGACTCCTGGGAAATCTCACGATATTTTCCTCGTGAAGAAAGAAGCTATCTTCCCCAGTTGTTGGGAGTTAGTTTGAGAGATGATTAATCACAGGCAACACAGAATGGCTGCGTCTGGGAAGCTGGAGTAGCCGGTGGAGAGACCACATGGCTTTGCCCTGATGGAACCGGACCTCTGAGCCTAAGGCAGCCACATGGAGGCCTCTTCCAGGGATGAGTTGCTTCTGCCACCACAGGATGCTGTTGATGAACCCTGAGCCCTGGAAGCGAGGAGCCATGGGGAGACTCCTGTTGGTGTCGGGACTCTGTAGTCACTGACCTGAGACTTCGTGAGTCAGAAGGAGGATATATGGACTGATTTCGGGCATATAGGTTAATATCGGACTTATGACTTTGAGCTGGACTGGGTGGGGATGTTTTCTCAATGTCCTCTTCCCCTTGAATATAAACCCATTCATTTTATCCATATACGTGGCTTTGAAATTTGTTCCTCTAGTCTACCCAGACTAACACAATGTAAAAACAAATGTATGAATTTCCCGTTAAGTCAAGGGATGTGTTAACGATATCGACCATCTTTACATAACAAGAGAATACAACTACATATACTTCCTGGTAGGTACCTATTTTTTTTTATTCTTAAGGAAAATATGTTTTGGTCAAAGAAATTAACATATATTTCTACTGAGGTTGAAGCTATGAGTCGTTTAATTTCTAAAAATGTACAGAAATTCATCCTAACCTGATACTGAAATAAATATATAATGACCATTGAAAATGAGTTTTCCATATGCTAGATTAGATAGTTCTAAAATTTTGCATTGAAACACAGTAGGTTAAAAAAAAAGATCACTTTTTAATGTCCTATCCAACCTCATTTGCTATGTAATAGACAGACACACAAGTGATATATAATGTATTATTTTTTCTTAATTAATATATGAACTAACCATTGTGAAATTTAAGCATATTTTCAGGGTTATAATTCAATTAATATGTCCTCAAGAAAGGGAAATGTTGCTGCACCCTTACAGTTATAGATACTTGCAGAAATATCTTAAAAATATTTCGGATTTGTTGGCATGGTTTATTATTTAAGAAGGAAAATTATCATGTTGTGTTACAGCTATACAGTTAGAAATCACCACTACTGGGGACATAGAGAAAGAAACAAATGTTTATGAGTGGGTAACTCCTGTCTTCCACCACCCTACCCCACCCCCCACGGGGGACAAAAACCTCCTCCGGGCAGAGCTTTCAGAGTACGCATTTTCCTCCTTAGGCCAAAATCCATCAACTTGCTCTGCGTTAGTGCACCTGGTGGTGTCATCTGCGAAGGCTCTCTGCAGTCACTGTGATTTTTTTTTTGGAAACAGTAGTCTCACTCAAACCTTGTTTACTATGATCACCAATTTAAGAGAACAGGGAGCTACTGGGAAATTTTGTTTCCTGCTCTGCAAAAAAATGCCTCAAACCCTGTTGTGATGTTGACCACAAGTTATAAGGAGAGCATTATGGGAGAAATTCAAGTGTAGAAGTGTTTTTCTCCTTTCAAAAGAAGTGAAATGTTGATTAATGACAAACCTCAATCTGGATGTCAGTTAATATCCCAAATGAACAAAAATATTGACTCCTGATGCATTTGGAGTTTATTCTACCAGGTCACATTGTTAATCAAGCTTTCTGTTCAGAGGTTCTGAAAAGATTGCGTAATGGTACAACAAAAAAAGGCCTGATTTTTGGCACATGGGGACTGGTTTTGCTGCCACCACCATGTACTGCTCATGCAGTCATCTGAGTGCACCAGTTTGGGGTGAAAACCAGCATGCCTTTCCTGCACCTTGCACCGTCCTTACATGACCTCCCCCCATCCAACATCATTTTGTTTCTGCAAATGAAGAGAGACATGAAAGGACAGTGATTTGACCACGAAGAATGGGTAAAGAACAAAATCAAGGGAGCTGCTGCCAGCCATCCAAGCAGATGAGTTTGAAAAATGTTTTCAAGAATGGAAATGCAGATTTGACAAACGCATTAATTGTCTTTGAAGTACTTTGAAGGTGATAAGGGGGTTTTCTAAACACATTTTGTATATACTTTTGAAAAAATATTCTGTGTCTTTGGGGGGGTAGCCTACATATGCAGTTATCTTTGATTCATCCACCCTACTGATTCTTGAAAATATAATCGTATTAGGGAATGATCATCTTTTCACTTGAGACAGTTGTTGTCAGAGAAGTTCACCTGAACACAATTATGTGTGCTTGATTCAAGGCTCTTCCTACGCTCTCTGATGAAATTTTATCTTCAACTGGTGATATCGCTAACACCATACTTTTCATCTAATTACCCAATAATGAAATATTTAGATACATTTTGAAAAGGTTGAATCTAAATAAAACTTTTATGAATAATACACTATGCTAACAGTCTCATAAGTAAATTACATTCATAGAGCTTTCAAAATACTGGGTTTCAAGAACAGGAATGCAGGAAATGTTAAATTTCTTATTGTTTTCTCAAGAATGACAAAATGAATGGCTTGATTTGGAACAAGGCAAGACAGAGTCTCAATCTGTTTCCAACAATCTTTATCAGTGAACCAGCTCTTCTAAAGTGTCTCGGGAGATGTCCTTAGCTTTTACTCCCACTTCAAACACACGCACACATCACAAAATCAAAAGCATACTTAAAAATATTGATAAGATATATCACAATTTTCCATTTGCTTGAATAAAGTGGATTAAATTATGTTGAATAGGTTTGAAATATTTTCAAAAAGCACAATGCTAAACACTCACATGTTAGAAAATGCAGTTGTCAATTAATTTTCAACTAGATGAATCATTAACTGTCATTTTTATTCATCAGATAATATAATTGGTTTCTTTTGATTACTATCTGCCAAGAGTAAAGACATTATAGAGTTAATCACCAGAGAAAAGCCTGTTGACCATATTGTAATCTTTAAAGATAAAGATATACTTAGTTTCCACAAGTAATATTTTCCTTAAAATAGGATATGACACAAGAAAATAGAGACTTGATAGAGCAATTTTCAAGTATTGTGTTACAATATCAAATGTTAGTGGTTCAAACTCACACTTCACAAACTTCACAACCTGCTTCTGCAAAAATTATCTAGGAAACATTGGCACATGCAGTTACCATAATGCTACATCAATTTTATGACCCCTAACGTGACATAAAAATAGCCTGTCAAAATGTGGAACAAGGAAAGAGAATGGCACCATGAAGTGTAAATGTAGACGTGAATATTTACAAATTATCTTGACTCAAAAATTCACATAACACCATTATGGGAGAGTATAAACACAATAATGTACATGATTGAATTTATTAACCTGATAAAAATTACACTCTAGTTTTAGAAAACGGTATCATGCCCACATCTTAATAAGTTTGGGTACGTTACAGAAGTATCTCCTGCTTAGTATTCTAGTCTAGCTACTGATGAATGCTACTTTGTTCAAGAACACAACCAGCAAAATTCTCTGTTTCTGCATCATGGCTGCTGGGCAAGTGAAAAACATGAATTTACCATTGACATTTTTAAGATAGATTTTTTGGCAACTCTATGAAAATAATATTATCAAAAGAAGTTCTCATTATTGAAGCAGTATTAATATGATGTTGTAAAATATATCAAATTTTAAAGAACTGAAATGAATGTTTTATAAAATACATCCTACCAAAACATTTAAAACATTTGCAGGTTTCTAGCAGTATATATTTAGTTTTCCTTTCCTTGTTTTTGTTATCAACTCCTCACATCTAGTGAGAGCTCGCTCCTCCAGCAATGTGTGTGCTCCCTGTTCAGTATGTCTGGATCCTTTGCTTCCCATAAAAGCCCTTGAGCTCAGGTCTCTCGGGTAGATCTGATATCCTGATGCAAACATTCCTGGAATGTTTATGATAAACCCTGCCTATGGCAATGTTCGCTTCTCACATTCACCAACTCCCCCAGTAACCTTTCTATAGTTCACTCTTAAAAAATAAAAAAATCTAAAATAATTTCAAGTGTTTTGGTTACCCACTGATTTTCAATCCCCTATTATATTCTATACCCTCCAGCCTCCTGACTATCTTAATATACTTTATTTCTCTGCTGCCTTGTGCTCAATGAATTGAAAGTAGTGCGGAATGACTTTGAAATCTGGCAGTCCAAGTTATTTGAGAATAATTTTTTAAAATAAAGTATTTTAGACATAGCAGCTTATAAAATTCAAACTTTGAAAATAGAAACAATGTGTATAATATATAGCTTGATAGGCAAGTGTGTGTATGTATATGTATATATTCTGTACATAAACATGAACATACATACACATATATAAATTGAGACCCAGAAATGATCTTCATATGCTCTAAATGCTAGGAACACTGTAAGAGTTGATCTGGCCACTAGAGTTATTATGAATGGAAATAGTCTACTTTATTGCCATCAGAACATGTGAGAGGAGGGCTCAGGACCATGCATTGCTTTCTTCTGTTAGTATTCATAACCCACTCACTGGTACCGAACAACAACAACATTTGTTGAAAGTGTACACATATAAATTTAGAGCTTGCTTCTAAATAATCTTTGGTAATAGTATATTAATGGCGAATGTTATTCATGGTAGCAGGTATAGTAAATACTCAAATACTGTTTTCATTCTCATAAAAAAATTCAAGAATCACATTTAAGTTAATTTGATGTTATAAACCAAGTATTTAGGCAATTTGTTGAATGGAAAACTCTAAGTGTCCATAGGAAAGCAACAAATTAGGTGGTTTCTTGGTTTAAAAACCCACAATGTGCATGTTTTGTCAATGACATTGAATCAGTTACAAATCATGGAGACCCTACCTGTGAAAGAAATATTGCCCAGCCAGAATCTTGTTCTTTTTAAGGCCATTGTTGCATCTACCACTGCAATTCACTTGTTGAATTTTTTCCATTTTTTCTCTTCCTGACCCTCTATCTAGTATGATGTTCATGTTATTTGGTTAAAATATAGTAAGTGAAAAAATAATTAGTGATTAAGCATTAATTACATTTTTATTTAACATTTTCATGATGCTATTTTGTTAATTATTGTTACTCCCTAATAGTATAGAATGTCTTTTTGGTGATTGTTCTTGCGATTAATTATTTCTAACTTTAGTCTCTCCACTTGGTTAACAGATTGTTATATTTGCAATAACAAACTAGCTCACATTACTAAGAGTGCTTAGGGAATCCCATACACTATTTGGAATCTCAATATAAGATTAAATTATGACATATTTAAATTATTTTGTCATTTTTATCCTTAACATAGCAAACATAAAACTAGTTCATTGTTCTCTTACATACTTACTGAACCAAGTCAAACAAAAAATCAAATGAAATGTTTGGATTTAGAAATACTACTAATTTAATCACATCCTAGAAATGACCAATATTAAACTGAATTCCTAGTAATTTGATTTTATTTATATTAGTATGCAATAAAATTCAATGATTGAGCTCATGCTGAATATTTAGAAGTATACAGCAATGATTTTAATTTTCTTTTATATCTTCTACATGAAATGAGATAAATAAGGAAGATACCAATCAGATCTTTTAATAAGTTACAAATGATATAAGATATCTAGTGTCTCAAATAAATTCAAATACATAGAAATGCTACTGCAGAGAGTTGGAGATCAAAGCTGTAATCATTATTGAAACAGATAGGGTTTACCTCAAATGTGTTATGTCATTGGGTTCACCCTCTAGAATTTTGCTATTTGTTTTTCTGTTTTTCAGTACATAAAATCCAGGATTGATGAACCTCTAGGGACAGCAAGTGGAACAAGAGTTTCTGGGCCATGCGTACATTGATGAAATGGATAAAAGGAAGATGATGTCAAGGAGTTCAGGAAGGAAAAGAGTGTTTTACAAATGATTGTGGTAGCAATATACAATATTCTTGATGATATTGAACTATAGAATGAAACGTTTCCTGTATTAAATTTCAATAGATCATGTTTCTTTTTAAAGGATAAAAAGTTAAGAAAATGAATTTACAACAAAATACGTCTGAGAATGAAAGTAAGCCCACCCATACCCTGTGATTTTCAATTATTTCATAAAAATGTGAATTCGAGACAATGAATAAAAAAAGGTCTGATATGAACTGCTGAATTTGTAGTATGATGTTGGCAAAGAATAATAAATGTGTGATTTTTTTCCAGAAGAAGGAGCAAATTTGTTTTGTAAGTGGATCCAGCACACTGTTAAATAACATGAAGAGACTTCCTCTCATGTATCATACATACATCGTCAGGAGAGACCAGTGCCTGGCAAAAAGACATAGTGCTTGATAGAAGGTCAAAATTCAAAGGAATTGCCCCAACAGGATGGATTGGCTGACTGGTTACAATAATAGTTTCAGATATAGAAATATTATATACTGTAAGATCAGGTAGCATGTTTTCTTTCATAGATGGAGATCCCTGAATCGGAATGTGATTGCAGGCACCAAACAACTACAAGTACCCCAGGAGCATGAATTCATCTTAACCTAATCCATAATATCTCAGAGACTCTATTTCCAAATAATGTCACATTCATAGGTATAGATATGAAGAAACCAATATATGTTTTGTGCAAAAAATGCAATCAACAATAGTGTGACAAACATAAAAATAATGATAGAGTAAATAGAACAATAAGGATGAAAAGTTTTATTTGGAGTGGCGGGTATATATTTTTGGTTTACTCTTATTTTCCCAATATTTCCTACAGTTTTGCATTTGCTTACAAACTGTAATTTTAAATCAAGCATTCATATTTGTAGTTTTATTATGCTAAGTATGAGTTCATTGAGAAGAGCTTCTGACAGGGTGAACTAGCTCACGTCTGAAATGAAGTGCACTCAGATTTTTGTGCTTTGAACTCCTAATAACACTTGGAACTGTTGGGGCTAACTAAATGAGAAATCGATATCCAGTTGAAAACATTTGGTGCATCAGCCAAGAATTCTGTGACAAGGCATGGCCTGCAGGATGCCCAAACCACCCAGGTACATAGTTAGTGAAAATGAGAAATTATACTAGGTCTACGTTAAAGAGGAGGGGATTTCAAATATTTCATGGAAAACTTTCATTATCTTAATTCCATTTTTCCAGAGACTTTTAAAGCCCATTTATATGTAAGGAGAAAGCACTGACCATTAGCAACTGCATGTTTATAATAGGATAAGCTCTTGTATCATAGTAGTTTTGTGATTCATTTTATAGGCTGACTCAAAAAATATTTATTAGTTTAAATATTTGGTCATATTTTAAACTTTCAGTTAAAATTTAAGAACCAATGAACACAGTTGACCAAAATAGTGACACATAACAAAGAGATATAAAGATCTACATTATTTTACTGCAAAATATTGAAATGATGCTTATAATTTGCACAGAATCCTTATTGACAATGACCAAGGAACTAGTGGGCCTCTGTTGATATAAAAATCATATGAAAACTAGGCTTCACAAATTACTAAAGAAACTTCAGTAATTATTCAAAATTAGTAATCAATTTAAGAAAAATGTATTTAAATTAATATATGACACATTTAGCTGAAGAAATGCATTTGCATATCATTCTGTGAAAATGAATTTTTAGTGTGATCATATGGCTGCTGTTTCTGAATTAATTTGGCTTAATTTTCAACTTTTTCTAAATTAAACTGGCACATTCATAAAGTGATTCACTGTTTCAATCTTCTGATAAATAGTCATCAGAATGCTATATTATGATAATCTTATGTAGTTTATGATGGTAACTGGTCAAAATAAATCCAATAAACTTTTCATTCAATTCATATAATGGAAATTTATGTTATTAAAGCTTCATTTTTCATGGTGAAATATCTGATATCAATATGAGTAGGCTACATTAAGTTAAATGTTTAATATCTGTTATAAGATAGCATTTGGGTACAATTTTGATAGGGTATACAGTATCTTGGTGAACACAATATATCCTTACTATATGTATTAGAAATTATAGATCAGTAATATATTTAGAAACTATTATGATATCTATATAGATGCAAGTTATAATTACATCTGAATAAACTGAGCTAAATAAGCACCAAAATAAGGAATCATCAAAGCTTAAAAAATTATTACTTATGGGGCTGAGCCCCGGTGGCATAAGTGGTTGAGTACGGAACTGCAGCCCGCGGGCTTGGCATTTCAAATCCAGCGGCAGCTCTCAGGAGCAGCGCTGGGTAACTCCCACGACATCCACAGTGTAGTGATGCCCCCCCCAAAATTATTACTTATATCTGTACATGAATATATATTTATGAACATTTATTCATTGAAACTGAACTACAAGATGATTGCAGCAATCTTAATTTCTTAAAATCTAAAATGTTAATTTAATAATAAAGCTCCAATAATGTAAATTGTGTTTTGTTCTAAAAATTATTCAACAATGTTCCTCAATAATGTGTGCTCTGTATCCTGATGAAAGGCATAACATCTAAGACTTCTGGAGGGTCATTATTAGTGGGTGAGTGGATTTATGTGTTTGGCCAAGTCTACTCCAACATCTCATTCTTTTACATCTTTGCTTACTTCATATTTGATCAAGGAATTTGAGAAATTTAAAATTTAAATTGCTGTACCTTGATATTAAATCCAAATTCTACTTAACTAAGAGGGAAAAATGTACAACTATCATAAAGAATTGTATTCTGAATTTCTAATAACTTTATCTATACCAATAAATTGGATCTCATCTAAGATTATATCCATCCTTCTAATTTTTTTACACCAAAAGTATCCATACATATTTTCAAATTTAAAAATATGTGTTTCAAATAATTGATGCAGGAACCTTCTCTCAGGATTAAACCATTGTATTTCACACAGAGAAAATCTTGAAATATTTGCTAGATTTAGAAGCAGTAATTGACATTGGGCATAAATTATGAAAAAAGCTGAACTATATCTAGAAAAATGTCTCATGTCAACCACATCAGAAAACATATGAAATAGGATATGAAGTGCTACACATAATAAAAGTGATTGTGCCGTGGGACATGGTGTTTAAAAATTTTCAATTCAGAATCTTATAAAATCTGAAATGTGTTTCCTTTCCTACTCTGAAAATCTTACCCTAACCCTGACTACCATATCTAAAATCTACTTAACTGATTAATAGAACTTATTTTTAATTATATGCCAGTATGTTATATTAATGTGTAATTAGAAATATTATGTAGATTACATAACACCATGCTTTATATTTATATTTCATTACAGAGATGTAAAATAAGTTATCAACTAAACATTTTTTAATTTATTTTTTGGGGAGGTCATCACTGCCCTCCTGTCATGGGAGCTATCCAACCTTGCTCCTGGAGAGCTGATCCTGGATTTGAACCACCAAGCCTGTGAGCCACAGTCCCACACTCAATTCCCTGCAGCCATACCTTCTAAGAATACCATTCCAACCCCCTTACTAGAGAGTTCATCAAGATATGCTGAAATAATTTCTATTTTCTTATTACTTTTTCTCTCAATGAGCTGGTGTTTTGAACTGCTGACCATGCTAACTGTAGCCCAATGCTTAACCAGAATGTCACCAGGCAGTAGATATTAATGAACAATTAAAAGAAGAAAGAAATGACTAGGTCCTTGTCCCTAGCCTTTCTTAGTCTAGAAGCTTTGTTGAGACTTGTCCACAACAGGTAACCTTGTTGGTAAATGAGATAATGGTGTCATAGCTTCTAGGAATAAAAATGGAAATGTTTCAGGGACTGGAGCCCACTGGGTTGGTGGTTCAAATCCAGCAGCAACTGTCCAGGAGCAAGGCTAAGCTTCCTACTCCCACCAGAGTAATGATACCACTCCCCCTAAAAAATTGAAATGTTTCAAAAAACTGATAACACAGTAGAAGCACTCACTTGTCTATGCCAAGAAATTTGGAATTTGACCCCCTGTCCAACAGAAAGGAAGAGATACAGTGCCACTCCAAAGAGAAGTGGGAATGGAGATGACCCACAGGGTGTTCAGAAATTACAAATCAATACCACTAATATCACATGAAAGTAAAAAGTTTCAGAAAATAATTCAACAGCATATTGACCAAGCACTATCAGAATTTCAAGTTGGATTCGGAAGACAGGAAATGAGAGCTATCATTACTGATGTCCAATGGACCTAAGATGAAAACTGAGAATACTAGAAAGATGGCTACTTGTGTTAACTTACTAACTAAAGCAATCTATTGTGTGAATCACAACAAGTTATGGATGACATTAAGTAAAAGAAGAGATTCAGAACACTTAGTTGTGATTGTACAGAAACTGTATGTGAGTGAAGAAGTTGTCACTTGAACAGATTAAGGAAAAAATGCATGGGATAAAATTAAAAATTAAAATAAAACATGCCTCAGAGTTATATCTTTTCACCTCATGTATGCACTATTTGTGTTATGGAAATAATCTGAGAAGCTGAACTGCATGTAAAGCAGCATAGTATCTTGATTAGAGAAAGATTTATTAAAAACTATAATATGCATGGTTCCAACAAGATGGTAACCAGCCCAGATTAGGAGCTCCATGATCATCATTGTGCTTTGCATCCAGATGATGATAGGGATTTGAGTCAGTGAATCCTGTGCAAGCCCAGAGTACATTCTCAGTCGGGAAGTCAACCTTCCCTCACACCTAGCTTGGCTCCAGAACTCCAGAGACCAGCGGCCTGGTCCTGGCACACCCTGGCTCTTGTCAACTGCATTTCTTCAACCCCAAGACATCCTCCGTCAATTGCTTCCCCTAACTCCGTTCCATTTTATCTCCACACCCAGAGCTAGCCAGCAGCCTTATTGAGTCCCCTGCAAACATGGATGAACCCCAACCTGCATCATTCTCCACCATGAGATACTCCTTTCTGCCAAGGCTCTCTTCTCCTCAAGTGGTGGTGGAACCCATCATCACTGAGCTCAGATACCTCTCCCTATCCACCCATGGCCCCAGCACCAATGGCAGAACCCTGTCTGTAGTCCACATTCAGAGAGTTTAATCATCTGCAGCTGTGACAGCTCCTTACAAACTTTCTGACACTCCTCTACTTCCATCACCTGCAGTAGCAATGGCCAGGTGCCCCCACAGGTGCCAGCATTCCCACCTTGTGGTAGTGGAGTCTTCCCTACTGTCACTTGGCATCCCCTCCCTAAGTAACAACAGGAAAGGAGGATTTTCCCCAGTTACCTGAACCAGCAACACCTCGGGTATCCTTTCCATCATTTCCAGCCTAGAAGCCCCCTCCATGGCAGTGAGTCTAACCAAACCTTTTTTTTTTTTTTACTATGTGGTACCATTATTATTATTAAAAAGAGACTGCAAATCAGAGTTTGACAGTGTAGACCAGACTGGTAACCTAGGGGCATAACTAATCCTCAGCCTCACCCCCACTGGGTCAGCTCAGCACACTGCTTACATAAAATCCTGAATCATCACCCTAGTAGACCATAGGCAGTCCTCAAACACACTCTTAACAGTCATACAGAGAAAGTACTTACAGCTCTGGGGTATCCCAAAAATGTGACACACAGTTCTGCAGCATATTGAAGCACCATCATCAAGAAAACTAGAAATACAAATCACAGTAGCAGAGCTAAGGATTCTTAAAGAACTATCAGACTTAGACCTGTCACCAAAAGAGAATTTCAGAAGGCTGCTTGAAGTAAAACAGAAGATAAGGAAAGTAACACAGAATAAAGTGATAAAGAATAAAGTGATAAAGTTCACGACAGAGAGGGTTAAGCCCATGTGCCCTAGGGAAATACAGGAGTTAATGAATGAGGTAACAGGAACTAAAGACAAGATGACAGTCTCGCAAACAGACTAGAGAAGAGAGAATTGTACCAGTGATATCGAGGATAATCAGGCACAATTCATCATACAAGAAAGACAATCAAATAAGTTAATGAAAGTTGTGGAAGAAAACCTGAGCTCAATAATAGGTGCAATGAAGAGGAAAAATATTCAAATAATTGGTGTACCAGGACAAGACACAGTGAAGAAGTCAATAGCTAAATCAGCAAGGGAATTTCTGAAAGAAAACTTCCCCTCCTGAATGAATGAAAATCAGACACTCATAAAGGGAGCAGAGAAGGCACCAAATAGGCTAAACCCCAGGAAGAACTCAGCAAGGCATATAATAGCTAAATTATCCATCTTTGAGTGGGAAAAAGGGAAATTTTAAGAGGAACAAGAGAAAAAAAGAGGTGGTTACATACAATGGTGCATAGGTAAGAGTATGCTCAGACGTTTGAGCAGAAACCATAAAGAGCAGAGAGTGGAGTAACATCTTCCAAAAAGTGAATGAAAGAATCCTTTGCCTGCCAAGTTGGCTAAGAAAGTTAGAGTGTTCCAGGACAAGGAAAAGCTCAAAGAACATGTCAGTAAGACACCCAACACTGTTGAAAATGTTTGCCGACACACTATAGTCAGAATATCAACATACAAAAAAGCACAAGCAGGACACCACCATAAAGCCTAACTGCATCCAGAAGGCTATGTGCTAATAACAATTACCAAGATAACATAATGTCAGAGGGAAAAGAAGGCATGGATGAAGTTTCCAGCTAAAACACAGCACACTGATATAAAGGGAACACACAAAATAGAAGCATAATATGACTGCAACAATCCACAGATCAAGATAATAACTTTGAATGTCAGTGGTCTCATATCATGCATTAAAAAAAAAGTATAGCAGAAAACATAAAGAAGCAATATGTTGTCTACAGGAAACACATGTTAAGCTCTCAGTCAAAAATAGATTAAGACTAAAAGACTGGTAGAACTTATAGCACGCAAGCAGCAATTTAAAAAAGCAGGGGTTACAATTCTAATCTCTGACAATATTGACCCCCAGGTTCAAACCACAAGGAGGGGCACTATGTAATGCTCAAAGGGTCAATAAATCAGGAGCCAGTGCACATAATAAATATCTACAAAATTCATCAAACTATTGAAAAGACGATAAAAGAAATCACAGATTCAAAAATCATAGGGAATGACTTTAATACACTGCTATCAGAGACAGACAGATCACTGAGAATAAAGTTCAGCAAGGAGACTACAAAGCTAAACACTGCAATTAGGCTGCTGGACCTGACAGATATTTATAGAGCTTTCCATCCAAATGCAAATAAAGTTCACATTCCTTTCAAGTGCTCATGGTTCACCTTAGAAAACAGACCACATACAGAGCAAAAATCAAGCCTGAAGAAATTCAAACACAAAGAGATTACCACACCTTAAAGCTGGAAATCAATAAAAGGATGATCACAAATACAGGGACAAACAATTGGAGGATCAATAAGAATCTTCAAGGACATGAATAGGTACCCTCCAGATTAGAAAGGAGTTTCGGAATTTCTTAGAAATTAATGAGAAAGGCTGAACCCTGGTGGCGTAGTGGTTGTGTGCGGGACTGCAGCCCACAGGGCTAATGGTTCAAATGCAGCAGCAGCTCTCTAGGAGCAAGGCTGGGCTTTCTACTCCCACCAGGGCCGTGATGCCACAAATAAGTAAAGAAATAAATAAATGAGAAAGAGAATACAACACATCAAAACCCAAGGGATATTGCAAAAGCAATAATCAAAAGTAGCCTGACAGCAATAAGTGCCTATGTTAAAAAGGAGAGATTTATGACTGATATGCTATCACAAAGCATCTGGCAACTAGAACCGAGTCAACAGAACAAGTGCTTCAATAATGAGATAAATAATGAAAGAGTTAAGCCACTGGGAAGACAAGAGAATAATGGGAAAAAATGTACAACATAAACCTGGAAAGCCTAATCAAAGAAAGCAAGGAGCAAAGGTCAATAGCCAGGAGGAGTGATGAATCAAGGGAAATCACAACAGACCCAATAAGATGAAAAAGAGAACCACAAAGTACAATGAAAGTCTGTATTCTGCTTTTTTGGCATCACGGCTCTCCGGTGGTGGGAGCAGGAGGCCCGGCCCCTCTGCTGGAATCCAACCTCCGTCCCAGTAGGCCGCAGTCCCGCGCACAACCACTACGCCACCGGGGCTCAGCGAAAGTCTGTATTCTAATGAACCATGACCAGTCATTTGCACTGCAATGTTCATTGCAATATAATTCATAATTGCGAAGAATTAGAAACAACCTAAATTTCCATAGGTAGATGTGTGCATTAGTACACTATGACACATACACACCTTGCAGTACTACACATCACTAAAAAGCTCTGATGATCACCTGAAGCACATCATTTCATGGGAAGAGTTGGAGGAAATTATGCCTTGCACAGTCATTCAATCACAAAATTATAGGTACAACATACATCTCTTCAGGTAAGTATAATCAGCACAGTAGATACAGAAAAGAAGTCACTTATCTGACATATACAGATTGAGGTAAATGCAGTTGGGTGGAGGTTAGACCAAACTCAAGGAGGTACATGTTATTCCAGTACAAAGAAAGGGAAAAGGGGGAAGTGAGAGGGAACAAAGGGAGCCATAAGGGAGATAATGACATGGGGGTAGCAGGGCACTAACTCACCCAGGGGAAGAGTATTGATTATGTCTCCACAGAATTGGAGGCTTCATACAGACCGCACCATGGCACACCAAATCATGAGAACAATGTAACTGTGTGGAAAAATACATGACTAGATTGGACTAATGGAATGGCCCCAATCATAGCCAAACTGACCCCTGCCCTAGAAATATATGTACCAGAGAACAACACTAAATCTACAGGTTGGGGAGAGAGGCTTCCATACCATGACTATATGAAGCAAACCAAGCATACAAAAGAGACAGAAACTGTCTAGACCCATATGGGAATATCAAACACCTGCATGGAGCTGCTAAGGCAACAAAAGGATAGCAGTATCATATCCAGCTCAAGACATGTGGTCCGCTCACTGAAGCATACTATGACAAAGGCCAACACTGGGGACATGCAATGAAGAGTGGAAACAGTCTGAGTGCCCTGCAGCGGGGCAAACCAAGAAAGGAACATAACAGATCAGCAATGGGAGAAAAGTCAAGCCACAAAGCCCATAAAAAAGCCCCCCCCCCCCAAGAGACTTCAGGATAGGAGGAACAGCTCCCAGAATTCTCCAAGGACCAGTGGAGAGGTAGTTGCAAAGATCAGCCGACAGACCTGGAATTACATATGTTTTCTTTTCCTTTCTTCTTTATTTTCATTTTCATTTTTACAATCTTTTGTTTGGTCAATGTTATTGTTGATTTGTTTACTTATACAAGATAGACATGGGAAACAAGCTCAGGAAGAAGCCATGGAGATACATGGTCTTGAGGAACTTGGGGGCAGAGGGAGGCAGGGGAAGGGAGCTGTGAGCAAACAACACCATAGATAGGGGAACAACTAGGGAATTAAAATAAGAAACATGGAAGATGTAGAGATCCTGCGGGTGTTGGGGCAACAGGAATCTAGCTGAGAGGAATTACTAAGTGACGTAATAGGGTGAGTGTGATGGTGGTTCAGGAGGAAGGTGAAAGAAGACAGAGGAACAATCTAGGAAGCAAAGCTATAGATAGAGGCACAAGCATAGGTGTGTGCCTGTGTAAATATAGTAATTCATAAAATAGAGGTATTGACTTATGTACATATATTTATATGGAAATAAATTGAAGACGTGGATGGGCTTTGAGCTTCTGCTCATACCCTCCCTCAAAGCAAGACACTGTTCTAGTAAACTGGCATTCTGTGATATTCATCCTCTGGGCACAATTGCGGAAGACAAAATGGGTACACAAGCAAAGCTGATGGTGCCAAGCTTTCAAAAGGCAGTGTCTGGGGCCTAACTGGTTTGAAGTCAAACAAGCAGCCATCTAGCCATGAAGCAACAAGCCCACATCGAAGAAGCCCACCAGTCTGTATGATCATTAGATGTTGCTGGGAGATCCACAACAAACAAACAAACAGACAAACAAATATATTGTTAAGAATGGGGAGGAGTGTCAGAGCAGATACCATGTGTAGACAATGGAGCACCTTCCTACACTGGGTTCATAGGGAAGGAATGAGTTGTCCAGGTGCAGTAAAGTGCTCATGAAGCACACAATATATCTCTGGTTCCTTGAGGCTTCGTCACTGTCATGACCCCAGTGCCGCATCTCACTTCAGACTTGACAGGAACATGTACACAGATACAGATACGATATAAGAGCTCATGACACATGGAGTCTAGAAACAGGAATTGGAATAGACATACCAGAAGCATAGGGGGAAGGTGGGGAGAGGTGTGGAAGAAGGGGAAACTGATAGCTTTGATCAACACCATCAAACACTATCACATCTAGGGGGAGTAAAAACAGAAACCATGGAAGAAGGGAGACAGCAGTTGGTGTAAGATATGAAAATCATAATTATTATAGTCTATCAATGGGTTCTTAGGCTGGGGGAGGGGTGTGGAAGAGGGAAGAAGAGTAGATGATATCAAGGGCTCAATAGAAAATAAATGTTTTGAAAATGATCATGGCAACAAATGAACAAATGTGCTTGGCAGGCTGAGCCCCGGTGGTGTAGTGGTTGTGCGTGGGACTGCGGGCCACTGGGATGGAGGTTCAATTCCAGCAATGACTCCACAGGAGCAAAGGCTGGGCCTCCTACTCCCACCACCACAGAGCAGTGATGCCTAAAATTTAAAAAAATTAAATTAAATGTGCTTGGCATACAATGGATGGAAGTATGGTTTGTGATGAGTTGTATGAGCCCCAATAAAATGATTTATAAAAACATAAATTAAAAAATGAAAATAAATTTTTATAAAAGAATGATGGCAGCATATATACAAATATGCTTGATACAAGTGATGGATGGGTTGTTGTGTTTTTAAAGGCCCCAATAAAAATATCTTTTAATTAAAAAAGTAATATGCAAATGATAAAATTTTGCTTGATGAAACTTTTGAGGACTTGAAGCGCTTACTGATGAAGATCAAAGATTGCAGCCTTCAGTATGGATTCAGATTCAATGTAAAGAAACCAAAATCTTCACAAGTAGACAAAGAAACATTATCATAAACACAAGACAGATGGAATTATCAAGAATTTCATTTTACTTGTATTTACAATCATCAATCATGAAAGCAGCAGTCATGATTACAAATGGTGTACTGCATTAGGGAAATCTGGTGCATAAGACCTCCACAAAGTGCAGAAGGTCAAGGATGTAATTTTGAGGATGAAGCAACAGCTGACTCAAACCATGGTATTTTCAATCACTTCACTTGCATGTGGAAGTAGAACATTGACTAAGGAAGACTGAACAAGAATTGATGCATTCGAATTATGGTATCATGGAAGAATATTCAACACACTGGGGACTGATAGAAAAATGAAAAGATCTGATTTTGGAAGAAGTCTAAGAAGTGGTCCTTATATACATCCATAGCAAGACGAAGGTTTACATAGTTTGCCAGGTTCACTGGAGAGACTTCCCCTGGAAAAGGACCTGCTGTTGGTAAAGGAGGAAGCCAGTGAAAAGAGGAAGGCATCAGGCAGAAAGACTAATACAGTAACAGCACCAGGGGCTGCGGCATCAAAATTAAGACAATCGTGTTGGACCAGGCTGTTTGGTTTTGTGGTGCGCAGGTCAGTATGAGCCAGAAGAGATTCAATGGCATCTAACGAAAACATCCAGTAGAACAGCAACATTCAGGCCACCTCAGTGTGACTAACTGGCGTGCAAGTTTCAGACAGCATTTACTCAAGAACCGATCTTATCATCGGATGCCATCTAGTCAGTTCTGACTCAGGTCTACCCAGTGCACAACAGACGTGCTGCAAAGTCCAGTGCCATCCTTAGAATTTTCTTCTATGCTTCTGTGCTTGAGCTGATTGTTACAGCCACTGTGTCAATCCCTCTCTTTGAGAGGATTCTTTTTTGGTGCCCCTCCACTTTTCAAAGAATGATGCACTTCTCCAAGGACTGGTTTCTCCTGACAGTGTGCCCAAACTGTATAGACCAAGGTGCACCATCCAGGCCTTTGAGGAGCACTAGGCTATAGTTCTTCATAGGTTTGTCCTTTAGCATCCAGAATCACAATTGAAATACATAGATTGATCCTTTATTTTTCTTACTCAATGTCCAACATTTACATGCATATGAGTCAATGGAGAATACCACCAGATGGGTCAGATGTACCTTAGATGCTAACAAAGTTGTGCAGCAGATTTACATAATACAACATACATTTTGATTTGCTTGCTGGTGTCATTTAACATTGGGGATTCAACTAAGACAAAATTGTTTACAACTTTTTCTTTTTCTTCTTTTTGGGGGTGTGTGTGGCAGTCATGTGCTTACGTTAATTTTATAATTGAAATGTATGGGTGGAGTCTGGCCTGTTAATCTGGAGAAAGCCATTGAGTAGCTGATGAGGCCTCTGTGTGGGCATGGCTTTCACCTGAGACTCCTGGGAAATCTTGCGGTATTTCCCTCGTGAAGATGAGAAGCCATCTTCCCCAGTTGTTGGGAGTTAGTTTCAGAGATGAGTAATCGCAGGCAACACAGAATGGTGGCGTAGCCGGTGGAGAAACAACATGGCTTTGCCCTGATGGAGCTGGACCTCTGAGGCTGGGGCAGCCACATGGAGGTCTCTTCCAGCGATGAGTTGTTTCTGCCACCACGGGATGCTGCCGATGGACCCTGAGCCCTGGAAGCGAGGAGCCATGGGGAGACCCCTGTCAGTGCCGGGACTCTGTAGCCACTAACCTGTGACTTTTTGAGTCAGAGCGAGACTTTATGGACTGATTTCCGTCATATGATTTAATACTGGACTTATGACTTTGAACTGGACTGGGCTGGGGTGCTTTCTCCATGTCCCATTCCTCTTGAACATAAACCTTTTCCTTATACCTATATGCATTTCTCTGAAATTTTGTTCCTCTAGTCTACCCGGACTAACACAGGGGGCATCACTGCCCTCTGGTGGTCCTGGGAGCTACCTACCCTTAATCCTGAACTGCTGCTGGATTTGTACTGCCAAGGCCGTGGGCTGCAGTTCCGCACTCAACTACTATGCCACCAGGGCTCAGCCAGACAACTTTTTCTTATTCTCTATTGATTATGCAAGGACCTATTGTTCTAGTTGTGAGGAGTTTGAATTTCCCTACATTGAGTCATACTCTATATTCCAGACTGCAATCCTTGAATTTCATCAGCAAATGCTTCAAGTCTTCATTTTCAGCAACCAAGGTTGTTTTATCTGCATATCATAGGTTCATAATAAGCCGTAATCTGATCTTGACACCAATTTCTTCTGTATATCCGTTTCTCTGATGATTTGCTCAGCATAGAGTTTGAACCAATATAATGAGAGTATACAAGCCTGTCATTACCTTTACTTATTTTAAACCATGCAGTATTACCCTTTTCTATTCACTCAACTCCATCTTGACCCATGTACAAGTTCCTCATGAGTACAATGAAATATTCCAGAATTCCCATTTTTCTCAAGATATTCCATTGTTCTTGTGGTCCACATGATCAGATCAAACCATTTGGCTTCTCTTCCAAATCCAACTTGGATTTCCAGCAGTTCCTTTTCAATGTAGGCTTGCTGCCTTTGTTGGGTAATGGTTCACACTGTTTTACATGGATCTGATATCAATTATATTTTTCTCTAATTTGAGCATTTTGTTTGGTCACCTTCCTTGGAAGGAGCACAGATTTGGATCTCTTCCAATCACTTGGCCAAGTAGCTATTTTCCAAATTTCCTGGCAAGGATGAGTGAGTACTTCCAGTATTTCATTAAATTGCTGAAATATTTTAATGGGCATTCCATCAAATCCTGGAGCCTTGTTTTCAGCTAAGGCATTCAGTGCATCTGGAATTTCTTTGTTCACCACCATTGGTTCTTTCTCGTAGACTACTTTCTGAAATGTTGGACTATCAACTAGTTCCTTTAGGTACAATGACTCTGCATTCTTTCAATTTTTTCTTAGTGTTTCCTGCATAATTCAATATTTTGTCAATAGAATCTTTAAAGGTTTCAAATTGAGGCTTGGCTAATTTTTTTTTTCAGTTTCATATATGCTGAGCACTTGCCTTTTGATTTTCTAATTTTAGGTCCTTGAACATTTCATTATAGCATTTGGCTCTGTTTTCTCGAGCTGCCCATTGAAATTTTTATCCAACTCTTTGAGTTCATCCTTCCTTCCATTTGCTTTAGCTGTGCTATGATTGAGAGCAAGTTTCGGAGTTTCTCCTGACATCCATTTTGCTCTATTGTTTCTTTCCTCTCTTTCAAATGATGCTTTGATTTCATTGTCTGGATCTGGTTTTAGCTACTGATGCTGAGTTTCTGCCTTCTTAAATCTTCCTTATTCAATGTACAACTTTCACAAGTATCAAGAAAAAAATGATATTTTATGTTTTCTTCTTTTATTGTACAGCTCTGCCTTGGATACCAGAACAACATAGAAAATGAAAGATATTGAATAGGTAGATAATAAAGGGTATGTGTGTGGCTTGTTTTTACAAGGGGAATGTTTTCAGACTCGATTGAGACTAATTTTTTGGAATTGATTTTTACATGCACCCTTATAGAATTGATGAATTTCTTTTGTACTCATCTTTTGTTGAATATTTTGAACAGAAATGAGTGGAAGGTTTTGTCAAACTTTCTACTCAATAGTTATTATGATCATGTGGCTCATTTCCATTGTCTTACACATATGGTGGATTAAGTTGCATTCTTTCTTAATGGCAAATTATTCTGTATACCAATTATAAATATTTTTTAAACCAACCCATTAAACAAAGGAAGAAAGAAAGAAAAAACTGACTGCCAGTGACTTGATGCTGACTCATTTTGACAGTATAGGAGAGTATATAACTAGACGTTTTGGGTTTCTGAGATGGCAGTTCTTTTTGAGCATAGAAGACCTGTCTTTCTCCCATATTGCAGTTGATGCTTTGAATTGCTAATCTTGTGGCTAGCAGTCCAATGTATATCCCACAGCACTAGCTTGCATCCCACCCAATCATAACATATTATTATTTTGATACATTAAATACAAAATATAAAGCATTAATGTATATGTTTCATGTATATATTGAGAGATATTAGTCTATAACTTCTAATTGTGTTTTTTCATGTTTTTTTTAATCAGGGTAATTCTCACTTAATAATGTGAGTTTTGAAGTCCTTTATCCTTTTTAATATTCTGGGACAGTTTGAATAGGATTGGCTTCAGCTTTTCTTTGAAGGTTTGCTAGAATTCACCAGGAACGTGATCTGGGCACCATTTCTGTTGCTGTTGTTGGAATTGTTTTAATGTCTTTACTTTGATCAATATCTTACTTTGAGGTAAGCCTGTTCCAGTTTTTTAGCTTAGTTTTTGTCAGCTTAAATGGGTAATGTGATTCTAAATATTTGTCCATTTATTCTAGCTTTCAATCTTTTTAGTACAATACTTCATTGTATTCTTTTTTTTCAATTTAGTTCTGTCGTAATCACAACCAACATTTCTGGTTCTTACTTCAAATATTTATATCCTTTAAACATTTTATTTGTCAGATTAGATAGTGATTTGTTGACTTTATTCATCATCTCAGAGAAGAAATTTCTAGCCATTTTTATTCTATGATTTTTCTATTTCACTTATTTCTGCACTAATTTGTTATTTGTTACCTTCTAATGACTGGAAGGTTATTTTGCCATCTCTCTTCATTGTGCAGGTGCTGTAGACAGATGCTGTCTTGAGGTCTTTGTTTTTCTTGCCAGCTGCTGTATGTAGTGATTCTATTAGTATGTGCATATGCATGTTCTATTTCTACATACTCAGTGAAACTGTATGTGATTAGATGCACTTGCCAAAGATTTAAGCACTCATCTTCTAACACAGAATTGGTTGCTAAAACCTACCCAGGAGCTTTTTGGGAGAAAGATTTGGCAATGTGCTCTCATCATGATTGTAATTTCTCTGTGGCATGTAGTAGATTCTGACTCAGTGACACATTAGAGAACTTCTCATACGTTTTCTTGGTTCGAATCTTTTAAAAAAATCTTTCATTCTGAATTAGATAAAGGTTTACAGAGCAAATCAGTTTCTATCCAACAATTCACACATATTTTTCATCTCATTCATTGCAATCTCCTCAACGTATTACTACTTATCCCACTTTCTCCCAATATTTCCTGTTTCCATTCTTCCTCTTTGTACATCATCTGAACTTTTTCCTTGCATGCTGCCTTCTTGATTTTTAGTTTCTGATTATTCAATCAAAGGGGCTCATGCATTTCCAGACCAGAAGGGCAGCATAGGGCCATAATTTTGGTTCTTTTACTTTCTATTTGATCAGTAAATCTGACTCTTTCACAATTTTCAGTTCTGTTATGCATTTTTTTCTCACTCTAGCTTTGTTTTTTTTTGATGTGTGCACTTACTGTTATACATTGTTTTATAAGCTCTGCTTTTACTGTATTTTATAATTTGGGGTATGTTGTACATTCATTCTAATTTGAAATGAAAATTACATAGATGTCTGGAACCAAGTTGAAAATAATGAAATGAACCCATCCACAATTAAACAGCTAATCTTTGCCAAAGAACCCAAAGTCATTAAGTTGGGAAGTAATAGCCTCTCTAACAAACACTTCTGGCAAAACTGGATGAATAAAACTAGATCTATATTTCACACCCTATGCAAAAACCCAACTTAAAGTTGATCAAAGGTCTAAGTCTTTATCTGAAAATGATAACATTGTGAATAAAAAATTAAGAAAAAATTAGGGTCCCTAATACATGACCTAAGTATTTTATCCACCTGAAAACCCACAGGTGGTAGAAGATGACTCATTGGCAGGAACAATTATTAGACAATTATCTGAATGAAAAGCTTTACCCAAAAGAGTAAAAAGACAACTCAAAGGGTGATACAAATATGGTCAATGACATATGGAATCATGAATCACTCTCACATATTTATAGAAAACATCAAAACTTCATCAATGAAAGCACAAATAACCTAATTTAAACAGGCAAAGGGCATGGACAGAAATTATACCAACAGAAACATTTAAGTAAGCACAAATGTAAAGAAATGCTCACAATTATTAGGTCTAGAGAAATGCAAATCAAAACAAAGACTATTTCTGCAAGCCTGGAATAACAGAAAAGTAAGTGTGTTGGGGGGAGGGGTGCTAGAAAACAAAGCAGGAATGTTAAAAGACTATGACATAATACATTGCAAGTGAGACTGAAGAATGGCGCATCACTGCAGAATATGGTATGGTTCTTTCTTTAAAAGTTGGAAGTGGATGCCATATGAGTCATTAATAAATATAATTTCAGAATAAGAGCTGCAACATGAAGAGATACATAAGGGTACCCCTATTCATCACAGCATAATTCACAATAGCAAAAATGATGAAAACAACATAAATGCCTATGAATAGATGAATGGATAAAGAAAACATGGAATACATAAACATAAAGGAATGCTAGATAGAATTTTGAATATGTGGAAGACTTTGTAGCACTGATGAATCAGGAGAACATTATGTTAAATGAAATACTTCATTCACAAAAGAACAAATATCATATCAAGCCACTCTTTTGAAAAGTCAAGAAAAGGTTTTCACATTAACAAGTTAACTAATGCTCACTAGGTATAGGAGGGAAATTAGGGTAGACCCACTAGACTCTAGTAGTTGTCCCCCTTCCTAAAGCCATGACCATTTTATGCAGTTCCTAATGTTGTGGTAACATCTCAACCATGAAGTTATTTTTGTTGCTACTTCAAAACTGTAATTTTCCTACTGTCACAAGTTGGGGAACCCGTGTGAAAGGATCATTTGACCCCAAAGGGGTCAGGGTCCATGGGTTGAGAGCCACAGAACTAGCATATAAATAGGAAGACAATAATAATGATGATTCATTAATAGAATATTTAAAAGACAAGGACAAGTCCAACTTGCACTAATTGCATTGATGCAAACAATGGTCCTAAAAATTGACAGAATACTAATTGAAGTGTTTCAACAAGTGGACACAGCACTGTGGTGTTTTACTCTCTTTGCATAGCATTTTAAAAGAGAGCCACCTGTCCAGCCAACTGGATGAGATACAGATTGAGTACCACTCCACAAAAAGGTTGACACAATAGAATGTGGAGATTATCAGCCAGTGTTATTAAATCATATGCAAGTAAAATTTAACTGAAGGCAGTTAAAGAGCACAGTACTAGGGAACTATCAAAATGTCATGCTAGCTTCAGAAGTGGATATACAATGAGGTGTATCATTCTTGATCTCAGAAAGACCTTGCTTGAAGTCAGAGAATACTAGAGCGATGCTTCTCTGTTTTATTGTCTACTAAAAAAAGAATTGAGTATGTAGATCTTAACAAAGTTTTTATGGGTCAGAACTGACTTAATGGCAGCTAAAAACAAAACCTGTGAGGCAGTTCTGTCCAGTGATAGCTGAGGAAAGTCTGATTAAACGTCTTGTGCATAATGAATTATTTAATCTCAAAAATGTAAATGGGCCTGTGGTTCTTTTGGCAAAGTTTTACTCTGTAGCAACAATACCTAGCTTGAGGAAAATAATGTTATACTGTGGATGGCAGAGGAGAACGATGGAAAAAATAATGAAAATTGGAACCACTGAACCAAGCAATGCAGCTGTCTCCAAACTTTCATTCTGTTCATGGTAAAACATCCTGATTATTAGAATGAATATGTAAACTCAGTTTAAATATTTTGATTTTCTATTTTTTGCATAGTGGCATGGTTTTACAAAAGCCTCAGCCATACATATGCGAAATGGTAAGTAGGCATATTTGGATATAAATTCCATCTCCATTAGACATATTTATCAAAGATAGATAGCCTGGCTGCCACTAAGCAGAGTTTGCAGCAAAAATCAGTGGAGTAATGCTTTGTTTGGGAGGTTATATTTAGGGTAGAGATGAAGAAAATGGAAGCAAAACATAAGGTGAGATAGTTGCATTGCTTTACAGGTTCTCCAAAGACTAAGTCCCAGCTGGTTTCTTACCAGAGGAATTCTCTTCATAAGGAATTATCTTCATTCTTTTGAGTAAACAACCTTTTTTGGAAGCAGTCAGGAAAGAAAGAAATTTTAAGTGTATATTTCTCTCTTACTTCCTTATGTTCCATCGTTGCAATTAATGACTGAAGTGACTTTACCTTGTCCTCCTTGATTGCATCATTTGGTTCAAGGTGCTTCAGTTAAAGTGGATAATGATGGGAGTTGTTAGCATAGTACGTTTTGTATTGTTCCCTAAGTGTACTTCAGTGAGTCATTGTGAGGGTCCAGCATTCTCAGGGTAAATGGTGGCTAAAACCCTTTAGTGCAAGTGTCTTACTGAGGATGCTGTGGTGACACTCTGCATGTGTTCTTACAGTAAATTACATTCCTATATTTTATACCAGTTTCCTAACTTCTGCAATGTTTAAACGATTGCTTTAATCTCATGGTGTTGTCATGAATCCTGGGTGTGCTACAATTTCAAGGTTCCTAGGATAGGTCCTCTCACCTAGAGTTCAACTACTTATTGATACCTACTGGAACTATATAAATAAAAGGAAAGGTGAGACACATATTGTCAGTATTCGTGGAGATAAGCCTTCATATTATGAGGTTGAAAAACACTTCATACATGCTTTCAGAGTTTATTCCTATGATTATTTATTAGATCTTGCCATTTTCTTCTTTCTGATTTTTTTTTTTTTGCAGACTCAAAGTTCTTCTCAACCCAACTCTGCCTACTGTGAGACGTACAAGTAAAATGGGCAACCTAATCATATGCCACACCAAGGGAAAATATATGCTATAAAATCATAGAATTTTCCAGCTAGTATTTAGTACAGTATAGATATTTTAAATATGTTAAAACTAGAAGTAAAATTTTTACATTTATGTTTATAGGATAACATCTCTAATTCTATTATGATTTTTTGATCTTAGCAAATATATGCTTAATCTTCCAAATACATCTTCCAGTATGTCAAGTGTAAAACATTTATAAAAGAGATATGAAAATAAAAAGAATTTCAAATTTCCACAACAAATAAAATGAGAAAATGATACATATTAGTGCCATTTTCAAGTTAGATAGGCTTAATAATATGCTAATTGTTAATAATCTAGGCATAAATCGATTTTCAAATGATTACAAAGAGCAAAACTCTTCATAATATAAAAGAATAAAAGCAAAAATAAAGGTTTCTGCCTTTTCCATCTTTAATCTTGTACATTAAAATAACTAGTTCTATTTTTTATCCTGCTCTCATGGTTACACTATAATTCTACAGAGGTCTAACAAGCATTCAGTGACTTTCAGAAGATCCCAGGTTTGTAAGAAATCCATCATTTCCTGTTAATTCAATCCACAAGGTCACCGAGTAAATGTCGTCAGCATCCTCTTTAACAGTCTAATTAGAAGTGCTCTCAAAAGCCCTGTAAACTCCCGGGGACAAGTTCCAGTGCAAGGGTACAGTCTACACTTCCTTACAAATGTGAGGATATCTGCACAATTTATATTCTGAATTAATCTTGCTATAGACCTGTACCATTGCTTCTATCTAATAAATGATTTTTGTTTAGTACCTTCAGGTACTTTTCACTTTCTATAATGAAGTATTCCTATATTAACCTGTGCTTTGATCATGCCAGCTAGAGGAAAAGTTAGCAAATGAATAAGAATGTCAAAAGGGGTACACATTTCTGGTCAGAATTTTGCTTAAGGTATTTAACCCTGGTTTGAGCATATCTGAAAGATTATTGGCATGGGTCTTCTCTATTTAGTGGATATTTTTAAAAATAAGAATTAGTCTACATAGCTTAACTTGCTTTGTGGGAGGAAAAAGAGCATCAGTAAAGAATAGAGGTCGGATAATTTACAAAATGACTATTCAAAAATAAGCAAGGAACATTCATTAACCAGAAATGGAATTTATCTTCTGTGCAAAGCTCTGGAAATCAGCCTTGTGAGTCCTAAAGGCTAGCAGCAGCTATTTTATAAAGATAAATGTAAAACTCTAATAACGTCAATGAGTCTTTATCACAAAAGCCTGAGCAAAGTATAAGTTATGGGTTAAAACTAGCCTACTTGACAGAGGTAATACACATGTCTGTTTCTGCATCATTAATGAATGATAGATTACAAATTGACAAAATCAAATTCCTATACTACCCAAAAAGCAGTATCACATTACCTTTCCAGGTGTGCTAGAAAAAAAATATGTGAAAGATAAACTATCATAGTCCTAAATTAAAGAAGGATGAATGGATGTAAGGAAGGAAAATTTAGTTAAAATTTTCATGTACAATCATACATAGTAATTATTCAGTAACAGTATCAAACTACTGAGCATGACAATTATCCTTCTTCCAGACCATCCAATTCCATTCCTAGGATTCAATTATAATTCAAACTCATCCACTTCCTTTTGCATAACTTTATGTAAACCACTTACCTTCCAATCTCCCAAGATTTATCATATGTAAAGCGTGGATGATATGTATTATCTATAGGAATATTTTATTTAAATCAGTTACTATGCAAAATTCTTTGAACTGTCTATATTGAGGTAAGCATACTGATTTATTTTTTAAAACTTTAACATTTGAACTATTTAAAACATGCATTACTTAGTTTGTTTTCAGTGTCAAAAAGGCATTTTGCATAAAGTAAGCCAAGGTTATATATAAGTAAATAGCAAATCATTGGCTATATGCATCTGCTGTGCTAAGTTCCATATGGTTAATTTTATTGGGTCATTTTTGAGGAAGAAAGAAAAGATACCTGGGTTTATTATGTAAATTGTTATATCTGTCAGACTGTCATTATTTAAACAACAACAAGATTAGCCCTGGCAATTTTTATTGTCTTAAGTTCTACCCCAATCTCTTGTTGAGTACATGCTAACGTATAGGCCTCCTGGAGGACGGAGGGCAAGGGCTCCAGTGAATTTCCCATGGTGTCATCTTTATCAAAGCAGACCAGGTGGCTTGGGAGTAGCAATGCTGACCTTTTGGCTAGCAGTCAAACACCTCACCACTGTGACCCTGGGGACCCCTTTGTAAATTCTAATAGATTAATTATCATTTTCACAAAAAGACACACATGATGAGCTATGCTTGCAGGGAGGTACAGGCACTGTAGACAGAAAATGCATCGAGAAAACCCTGATCACCTTGAGTCTATGAATTCTTGAAGAGGTAGCAATTAGATTTGCAGTGGGATAAGCATGTGGCTGCTAACAAGTCAGGAATTTGGAACCAGCCCTTCTACACGGGAAACCACTCAGAAGGTCACTCAGAGCTCAGATGGACTCCATGGAAGTGGGTTTCATTGGGGCTTTGGATTTTAGGATTTGCAAACAATACACTGAATTAGACAAATCTGTGTGAAAGAGTTCTTTAAAGTTTTTTTTTTCTTTCTTTAAAGATGTCACTTTTATGACCAAACTGCTCCTATCATAGGTCAGGGTTTTTGGGATCACCCATATGGATATGAAAGTTGGTCAATGAAAATGGAAGACATGAAAACTGAGGTCTTTAAAATGTGACCTTGATAATGAACAATGAATATGTCATGAATTTCTAGATAGACAAACAGATAGAAAGATAGACAAATAAATCTAAGTAGAAATACAAAGAATGATACTGAGAAGCAAGGAAATCTAGAATGATTTATGTTGGATATGCTATCAGGAACGACTCTAGAAATAGATCTCATCACTGAGAAAGTAGAAGGCTAGTGAAGAAGAGAAAAACTCTCTATGTCAGTCAACCAATTTTGTGTCAATTTGAGGATTAAAAGTATAAGGGTGAAGTCTAGACTGTCAATATGGAGAGAGACAATGAGACCTCTGTGTGGGTGTGACCTTCTCTGGGAATTCTGGGAAATCAGGACTTCTTTCTTGGAAGCAGGAGACACTCTCTCACTCCCTTGGAGACACTTGACTAACAAGAACTGGCTATCTGCAAGACATCCCTTCAGAGAAACCACATGGAGACTCCTGCCAGTGCTGAGATGCTTACAACACCGAATCCAAAAACTTTCTACCACTGGCTTCTGATCATTGTGCATTTGGGTCATTGTATATGTTTTGTTATTCTAAAGAGGACTTTGTAGATTGCTGTCAGACATATCAGACTTATGGACTTATGGACTTGATCTGGACTGGGCTGGGATGTTTTCTCATTGTTCAATTACTCTTGTATATAAACTTCTCCCTTATATACCTATGCGTGTTTATGATTTTGTTTCTCTAGTCTACCCGGACTAACACACCCTCAATGAAATGGATCGATGCAATAATCAAAGCAATGGATTCAAATATCCTAATATGAAGTTGTCACAGTCTAGAAATCATTAAGTATTTGAGTAAGACTACAAAGGAACTTACAAAAACTAAACCATGAATTGTCATTGCTTCCTTTGTATATTCGAAGGCTATTTCTGTATGCCTATTTCATATACAATTCAGCAATAATACACTATTTGGCAAGAAGGTGAAAAATAACAAGAGTACAATAGGGTCTTACTGTAAGATTCTGAAAGACAAAATATAAACCATTCATGTTTCAAACATAAGAGCACATTGTGCTTTCCTTTTTTATGATGAGAACAAAATTTCTGTTTAAAGAGCCTTGGTGGCACAAGGATTAAGTGCTCAATGCTAGCTCCCAAAATTGGCAGCTCAAGCACCCTAGACAATTCAACAGAAAAATATGCAGAAATCCACTACCAAAAATACTCTCCCGTCTTGGAGACCCTGTGAAGACTTATCCTGGTGATCCACTGACAGGGAGTCTAACTTTCTGTTAGGATTTAAGGTTTTAAATTACAAATAGAAATCAAAGCACATATTCTCCAAAGACTCGTGATTCCTTCAGGAATCACCATATTGGGTTATACATTGGACTGTTAATCCTAGGGTTAGCAGGGTAAAAGCACCCACCACTACATGGGAGCATATGAGGCCCTCTGCTCTTGGCAGAATGACAGTGTGGGAAACCCACAGGGCAGTTCTACCCTGTCCTGTAGGGTTCTTGTGAGTACGATTCACCTGGGTGGAAGGGACTGAGAGTTTAGATGAACAATTTGAGATTGAAAAAAGCTAGGGAGAAGGAATTTGAGCACAACATAATTCCATTCATTATGCACATAATAAAATACACCTGTTTCTAAGGTGGCATAAAAATAGACTCATCTAACTATAAAGAAGGAGAGGAAAAAGGAAGGCTCTGAGACTATATGTTAAAGGTGAATTGATGCATCAGTTAAACACTTATTGAGTAGTCTGTGTACCTTCATTTATATTACAAGTTTCTAATATATCAGAAGTCAATGCTAGTTGGCATTCTAGCCAGCCTCCTTTATGAAGCTTCAAAAGACATTATATTCATAAAAAACATTGGACCAATGAACAATATATGTATATATCACTTTTTAAAATTAATTGGGATTAATACTTATATCAAATCATTCCATAGTTCAATTAAGTCCATCAGAATTATATATTTGCTACTACAGTCAGTTTCCAAATATTATTTTTCTATTTGGATTCCTTGTCATCATTACCACTTCACCCCACCACCTCCACTTTGTCCCCCTCCCCACATAAGCCTTCTTCCAAGTGTCGAATTCATAGGTTCATCAATCTTGTTTTTTATTCACCGAAGAACAAAAATACCTGTACCACCAATGCTGTAACACTCCCTTAGAAAGACCCTAAAATGTCCAATTAAAATACAACCTCAAAATGCACAATATTTTGGAAACTAGTTCAGGTTCAGCATGCATCCTAGGTGCTGACAAGTTTTAACTGTTCAAGTCAGGCTTATGCCTTTTACTTTCTATAGTCAACTCACCAATGTACCCCATTTACTGCCTGGTTTCCTCCTACCCGCAATTGTGGATAGAGAGAGTTCACTGAAGATTTATTTCCTGTGTAGTTCCACCCATGAGTCGTGGGTTCCCAGTTTTGTCAATGGCTTTTAAAAATGTTCTCTCGACACCTACATTCTGGGTATTTACAGAAACGGCACTGTGTGCTGATGTATCACACTATCCCTATGGGCTTTGATCTGGCTTTGGAGGGATGGCATACAGAGTCTGAAAAACTTCTATGAGGGTCAATGCTGTACCACTAAAAAACAAGAACATTTTGGCAAAGGCAACTTGAAGACAGCTTAAACTGGTGTGACTCAAAGATGCTGCTTTCTCAGGGATATACACGGTAGTCCACTGAAATGTAAGGGGGACAAAAGATGTGGGGACAGAGCACTAACCCACCTAAGGGGAGGATGTGGTTTATATCTCCACCGGGAAAGAAGGACTGGACTTTAACCTGGTTCACCAGGACAAGAACACAACATACTGGCATGACACTGGGAAACAAGAGAGAGGTCTGGGTGTCTGGCCATATTGCCAACTACATGGACAGCACAGGCACTCACACATACACACAGTAACTTACTTCAGAGGACAGCACTGTAGCTACAGCTTAGGAAGGGAGACTTGTCTCAACAGAGCACTCTGGAGTCAATGAGGGAGGAGGGAAAAAAGAGAGGAGCACATCTTGGCCCACCAAGTCCCCATGACAGTATTTCTGCTCAATGGACAGTCAATGGACAGCGGTGCCCATAGGCCTGGTCCCACCACGAGATACAGCATTTCTCACTGACCCATAGTACCACAAGGGGCAGCACTGGAGACACCCAGTGAGGATTGTGCCAGCCCTGAGCTCACCATGCTGTTGTCAGACAGTGGGGCATGTAAGGGGAGCAGAGCAATGAAGTCCCCATGGAAGACCCAAAATAGACTGTGGGGACAGGACCAGGTACTAGAAAATAATCATAAAGGATAAAAAATAGACCACAAACTATTTATAGTCTTTGCTGTTGTTGCCATTCTGTTGTTGTTGTTGTCGCTATTGATTTATCATCTCTTTTCTTGTGTCAGAGGATATTATTATCACTACATGCTTATCTGGAAGGGCTAGGTGGAGTAAACAAGTCAGAAAAGAGAACAGTGGGATGAAAGTTCCTGGGAGACATGGGAAAGGGGATGAAGAAGGAAAGGGAGAGTGCATTAACAAACCCAGGGACAAGGGAACAACAAGGATAGAAAATTGATGGCAAGGAGGATGTAGGAAGACTGTGAAGGTTGGATCAAGGACAGTATAGCCAAGAGGAATTCCTGAAACCCAAATGAAGGCTGAACATGATAGTGGGGTAAGAGGAAAGTAAAAAGAAATTGAGGAAAGAACTAGGAGGCAAAGAGCATTTATTGAAATCTAAACAAAGGTATATGTATATGTAAATATATTTATATATGACGAAGGGGAAAGAGATCTCTATACATATATTTCAAGGTTTAGTACTATGGAAACACAAGGACAGTGAAGCTTTCCTCAAGTACTCTCCAATATAAGAACACTTTGCTTTAATAATTTGGCAGTCTGAGATGTTCACTTTCCCAAAACAATCACTGAAGAAAAAACAAGTGCATAAGCAAAATTGGAAGAAAAATCTTGTGGTGTCAAGTTATCAACAGATAGAGTCTGGGCCTTAAAGGCTTGAAGATAAACAAGCAGCCATCTCGCTGAGAAGCAACAAAAGCTCACATGGAAGAAACAGCAATGTGGGTGATGAAGAGGTATTGAGGGGATCAGCTATCAGGCATCAAAGAACAGAAAAATCATATCAATGTGAATGAGGGGAAATGCAGAGTGGGAATCTGTGTTAGTCTGAATAGACTAGAGAAACAAATTCATGAGTACACATAGCATATAAGGGACACTTTTACAGAAAGGGTAATTATACCTTAAGAAAACATTCAAACCTAGTCCATTCCAAGCCCACATGTCTGATATTAGCCCATTTGTCTGATATTACTCTATAAAGGCTTTTTCAGACTCACAAAACACATGCAATGATGCCGAATGAAAGATGTTTACAAGCCAGATGAGTAGAATGCTGTGTTAATCCAGGTAGACAAGAGGAACAAATTTCATAGACATGCATATGGATATAAGGAAAAGGTTTAAGAGGAATGGGACATTGAGAAAGCATTCCAGTCTAGTCCAGTTCAAAGTCATAAGTCCGATATTAACCCATATGCCCGATATGAGTCTATAAAGTCTCCTTCCAACTCACGAAGTCACAGGCCAGTGGGTGCAGAGTCCCGATGCCGGCAGGGGTCGCCTCATGGCTCCTCATTTCTAGGGATCAGGGTCTTTCAACAGCACCCAGTGGTGATAGAAGCAACTCTTCGCTGGCTGGGGTCACCACGTGACCTGTCCAGCTTCAGAGGTCTGGCTCCATCAGGACAAAGCTGTGTGGCTTCAGCTCCGGCTCCTTCAGCTTTTTGGTTGCTGCCATCTTGTCTTGTGCGTGATTAATCGTCTCTGAGACTAACTCTGAACAACTGGGAAGAGATCTTCTCATCTTCACGCGGGAAATATCATGATATTTCCCAGACGTATCAGGAGAAAGCCATGCCCACACAGAGGCCTCATTGGCTACTCAATGGCTATCTCCAGATTAACAGGCTACACACCACCCCTACATCTCAATCATGAAATTAGCATAAGCACATGACTGCCACAAATGCCTTTGGATTCAGTGGTATTGTAAGCATCTCAATGCTGACAGGAGTCTCCAAGAGGCTCCTCTGCCTTCAAAAGTCTGGGTGCATCCATGTGGCTTGTCCAACTCAAAGCACTAGGTTAGTTCCATGTGGCCTCTCATCACGGATGACTCACAGGAAATGAGTCTTGTCTGTCTAGTGTCTCCAAAGGAGTGAAATGAGAGAGGCATTGTCCACACCACCACGAAATTACCACACTTTCCAGAATTAAGGAGAAAGCCATGCCCACACAGAGGTCTCATTGGCTCACCAGATTGACATGCTAGACTCTATCTCTACACTCTTCCTCCTCAAAATGGCACCAGATTAAGTGACTGCCATAGGACCCAAAACCCATTTGCAGTCAACTTGATATTTCCTCAGAGGAGGTGCTCAAGGAGGGGATGGTGCAGTGTAGCAACAATGAAACAGACAATGTTCCTCTAGTCCTTGAATGCTTCCTCTTCCCCACCACCCTCACTATCATGATTACAATTCTACCTTACAAATCAGACTGGACTGGAGGATGTACACTGGTACAGAAAGGAACTGAAAAAAAGAGGGAATTCAAGACAGAAGAACTCTTCAGTTTCAGTGGTAAGAAGGGCAATAATGGTAGGGGAGATGGAAGGTGGGGTAGAAAGGGAGAATAGATTATAAGGATCAATATATAGCCTCCTCCCTGGAGGACAGACAGTAGAGATATGGGGATCGGAAACTTTGGATGGTGTAAGATATGACAAAATAATAATAATTTTTAAATTTTCAAGTGTTCATGGGGAGGGGAGAGTGGGGATGGAAGCGAAAAATGAGAAGCAGATACCAGGGACTCAAGCAGAAAGCGAGTGAAACAATGAAACAATGAAAGAAATAAACAATGAAAGAAATAAAAGTACAAAAGTGATTGACACAAGGGATGTACATGTGGTTTGTGACTAGTTGCACAAGCCTCTAATAAAATGATTTAATATAACAAAAAAGCAAGTCCTGTTGAAACGAAGGACATTTCTAATATTTCTTAAATGTGGATAATTATACTGCATGACTCTGGTTTTTACTGGGCTAGATTCTTTTGTTTAAGAGAACAATTTGACTTATTTTGTCCATTTGTTTATAAAATTTATAACATGCTATTACAGAGAGGAAATTGGAAACAGGGAATCCAGGACAGAAAAGCCCCCAATGAAATTATTAAAAATAAATAAATGCCCTCTCAAATGCAGAAAAAATTATAGTTGTTCACCAAACAATTGGTATTCAAAAGCTATAAAAGTATGGAAAAATGAACATGAATATTCCCTTTAAAATTGGTACACTCTATTTAATTCACCACTTCATCTTGCAATAATACTGCATTTTTTATTACATGGATGTTTCCTCTAACTATATAATTATATTCATTCTTACTAATTATGTATCATAATTAGAACAGGTAATTACTATGTTAACATATTTAATTACATAGTTAAACACTTAATGCATGCAGATGTACTTTACACTCTTAGAGTAATATATGCTGCACAATAACTACTTTCTTTAACCTCTTATCATATCTACTGCTGCAAAATCAAAAGAGAAATAAAATAAAATTCAGATTTTCAAAATCCTGGCTTAGAATAAAATTTGGGATCATTTAAAATGTCTTTTAAAGAATAAAGTGTGTTCATCAAAACTTAACTTCAATTCCCCCCCCAAAAAAAAGCTCATTTAGCAAAACGCATGTAAAATTTGACCACTTTATGTGACTCCTAAATAGTTTTAATTTATAATGTTGGTATTGATATATATGCTTTTACAATGGTCTTTTCTAAGTGGATAAGCTACTTCTTAAGATATTCACTACAGTAACTATTTAGTGAAAATGAGTTTAAAGGTACTTATAATCCATTAGAATATTTCAATTTCCAATCTATATATAAACCTCCACTTCATGCCCATTCCCACCATTAACCTTCAGTATGATTTTGTTCTGGGTCTTAGATGTCTGGTACCTAAATTCCATTGATAACTCATAATCACACAGACTGGTGTGCTTCTTCCATGTGGGATTTGTTGCTTTTCAGTTATATATGTGCTTGTTTATCTTCAAACCTTTAAGACCCTAGATGCTACATCTTTCTATAGCCCGGCACCATATGCTTTCTTCACCACATATACTTATGCAACCATTTTGTCTTCAGCCATGATATAGGGAAAGTGAGCTTTACTGAATGATGGATTGTTACAACAAAGTGTTCTTGTGTTGAGGGAGTACTTGAATAGAGGCCCCGTGTCCATCTGCAACTTTAATTCTTAACATATAGAAATGGGTACATACTTCTATTTCCCGTCATTTTATGTATTTACATATAAATATACCTATATTCAGACCTCTATAAATGCCCTTTGCTCCCTGGTTCTTTCTTCTTTTCCTTCTATTCCTTTCCTGTCCCACCATCACGTATGGCCTTCATTCAGGTTTAATAATTCCTCACTGCTACATTGACCTTGTCTGAGTCCCACTAGGCATCCCATACCCTACTTTCCATTGATTTCAGTTCAGCTGTTGTTACCTTGTACCTGGGTTGGTCCTCCCCCTGCCCTTTCTTTCTCCCACCTCTCCTTCTCCTGGATCCCCGTGGAACCATTGGTTCCATTCTTTTCATCTCTGAATTATTTATCCTGCATATCTTATCTAAATAGACTTGCAGATATATTAGTAAACATAAAAACCTGGCAAAGCCAAATAAAACAACAAAGTAAATCAAGACCAACAAAACAATAACAGCAACAAAGCAACAACAGTGAAAAGAAAGCCACTGCCAAAAAGGAAAGGCCTATAAGTAATTCAAGATCTGTTTGTTGACCTTTATGAGTGCTTTCCAGTTGAGTCTGATGGGCTGCCACACTCTGTGTCCAAAGTCTATTTTTGGTATTCCCCAGGGATTTCATTACTTTGCTCCCCCTGCTGCTCTTATTTGAATTGTGATAAACATATCCAAGTTGTTTCTAATGCACAGTAAAATTGTGTGATAGTTTAATTAAAAAATAATATTGCATAAACACGACTTCAACTCCTTGGGCCTATGATTATATCCTACATAGTCTTAAGTCAGGATTTGGTGTTAACATTATAGCAATAATTTACATTAATATTATGGATTGTTTTTTCCATAACAAATCTAGTGATCTTGTTTTTTATGCTAAATAATACTTCAAATATTAGATCTTTCCCAAAATTATTTCTCCTTTTATGTTATAGGATTCTTCCTGTAGAAGTCATTTTTAGAAAAATATTGTCATTGTGGTTGTTAGCTGCACTGAATCAACTCTAATTCATAACAGTTCTATGTACAAGGACTTCATCCACACAATTATTCTTATGGGTGAGCCCCTTGTTTAGTCACTGTGTCAATCTATTTTATTGAAAGTCTTCCCCTTTATCCTCGGCCCCTCTACTTTACCAAGCATGATGCTTTTCCCTAGGGTCTGGAATCTCCTACGTCCAAATTACTTGAGATGAATTCTCAAACTGATAACCTGGTATTTAGCAGTCTAGCATTTTACCCACTATGACATCAGAGATCCTAACAGATAGGATCAGTGTGAGATTAAAATCTGACTTTAGAAGATGGTATGAGCTAAGTGACACTCCTTGCTTCCTTTAGGGCATCTTCAAGCCTTGATCTTAATAGAGGGTGTTAATTGGATCAGCATTTTTGTTTTTGGGTGCATTCTTGACTGTACTGTACTAGCACCATTTTATAATTCTAACCTACAGCAGCTTACTAGGAAAGTCACCTCTGACTGAGTTTTGTTAGAACCAAGAAGCCCAGCCATCGGGTTCTCAAGGCAGTGACCTTTGGAAGCAGACTTCTGGGCCTGACTTGAAAGACACTGCCAGGAGGTTTGAAGCCCCAACTCTTGGGCAAGTAGCAGGAGTGCTCAACTTAAACATCGGTGAGGCACGGTGTTGAGCCAGCCTTACGCTTGCTCTTTTGGGAATGTTTGAAAACCTGGTGACTTTCCTGAAAGACTTGAGAGGTGTTTGTCTAGATCCAAAGTCAGACAGTGGGAGAGGAGGTAGAGTGGAGCCTGCCACTAACCACCATTACCCTCCATGTCTGTGGAACTCTGAAATACTATGGTTGTTATAGCCGCTTTTGTTAAAGACACTTTTGGGGGTGGCGTGTGGAGAAGTGTTGGAATGTGATTCTTCAGCAAAGAGGACCCTGTTTTATCGGCAAGGGCATGGTCACATCCAGCTTCCTACTGAAGACACTCCCTTTTCATTGGCGTGGGAGTGGTGGGTCTTTTGTTATAGGTCAACTTGTCTGAAGGTGGGAAACTGGGAATGCAGGCAGCAGGGGAGATGTTGGAGGAAGGGAGAGAGGACAGTCCCTAGGGGACTTAGAGAATGTAAAACTGAAGACCCCAGGCTGTGAAGGCAGCAGACTCATAGGGACCCTATGTGGTCGAGTAGTTACCACGGCTGTGAATCTGGGCAGAAGCAGATAGCCTCATATTTCTCCCACAATGGGGCTGTTGGGTTCAGACCACAGACCATTCGGTGACTGCTTGAACTCTTTAACCACTTTAACCTCTTTAACCAGGGTTCCTTAAATCAAACAGTACTAGCCAACACCCTAACACCCTTCCCTAGAGTCCACTGGGACTCTCAGTGACCCTGAATGGGGTCTCTATGATGAATCTAAGGGATACAATATAGCCTCACTTTCCCCCTGAGGAGTGGCTGATAGATCTGAACAACTGACCTTGTAGTTAGCAGTACAATGCCTTACCCAACCATGTGCCTTAATTAATAATAGATGTCTTCCACAAGCATGCCTAAAAGGAACTACTGCAATGGGTTAAATTAACAGCGCTTTAAGAGTCAGTAAGATTATGCCCTAGAGGCGAAGTGGTCAAGGTTGAGCTGCTAAAAAAGCATCACCCTAAGACTGGAAGACAGTTCTTCCTACTCCTGTAAAGAGTGAAAGTCTCAGAAACGCACAGGACCATTTCTACCTGATCCTCTGTGGTCCACATGAGTCAAAGTCATTCTCAGAGGCTGGGCATTTGACCTTGGAGTACGTCAACAATTGAGGACCCATCTGGGAAAGAAGCACAAGCACAACACATTTGTGTGACATGAAGAATTGCCCTCTAAGGCACAGTTGAATTGGCCTATTTCCTGCTCTGCATATATTGAGCGGCAACAGCAAAAATAAAATGATTGAAAATAATGAGTGAAAACAAAAATAGGCAACCCACCCACCCCACGAAGCACAACCGTCTGCTCTCCATTCCATCAGGGACTTGTCTCGAGTTGGGGCAGACTCATCGGCAACACATAGTCCGAAACACCCAAATTCATGCACGGTGAGCCGCAAAGCTATACGTGTGGCAGTAACCTAGGACTACCTTCATTGTGCTGATTCTACTGCATCATATAGGATAGAGCAGAACTGTTCCTTAGGGTTGCTGAGACCGTAAATCTATAAGAGAGCAGACATTCTGATCTTTCTCCCAATGAGTGACTGGTGGTTTAGGATCACTGACTTTGGGGGTTAGCAGCGCCCCCCCCCCATAAGAAAAATAAAGAACCGAGAAGCCCCGCTATCACTTTGGGGCACTGACTTGTGACTTCTGGCTCTGGAGATTCCTTCCATTTGACTCCTCCCTGCCTTCAGATGCTGAACTGAATGGAACCCATCACCGTAGGAGACATTTCTGCAAAGTGCCATACATTTCTGTGGGACATTGCAATGAGTCCTTACTCCCAGGTATTTGAGGGAATATACTCACTGGAGAGATGGAGCTGGAGTGGTTAGGGGAGGGATGGAGCACAAGAGAGACTTGGAAGAACTGGACAGTTAGAAATCTTTAAATCTCCAACTCCTTGAACTAGGCTGTTTTTAATACTTCTAAAGGAAATTATTACCACAATAATGTATTGTAAGTCTTCGTGTAATTTAAAATAAAGTGGGTTAACAAAGTGAATGTTGAACTCCATATAATTGACTTTTTAAATGGAATTATAGTAACTATACTGGCAACATGAAAAGCTAGTGCGGATGTGAAGCAAAAAAGTCATCACTGCTGGGAATGAAAAATGATACAACCACATTAGAAGTGGTTTTGGTTCTTGCAAAGTTAAACGTAAACTTATCATTTGATTTAGCAATCACACTCCTCTGTATTTACCCAAGTGAATTGGAAGCACATTTTCATGTAAAAATTTGCACATGAATGTTTATAGCAAATCTATTCATAATTACTAAAGATTAGAGCAATCAAGGTGTCTTTCAATAAGAGAATGATAAACATATGATAGTCATTTATAAAAATGTCTATTATTTGGAGATAAAAATGATTTAGCAAACCTTGAAAAAATAGGAGTAAGCATATATACATTTTCCTAAGTAAAAAAATCATTCTGAAAAATAAATAAATAAATAAATAGATAAATAGAATGTTTACTATATAATGCAAACTATGATTGATTCTGGGGCAAAAAAGAAAAATATAGTCCTGGTATAAAGATCAGTGGTTTTCTAGCAATGTGGGAATACATGAATTTGAAAGACTGAAACTTTTCTGTATTGTGCTATAATGGCAGTCATATAGCGCTGTTTATTTGTCAATATACAAAGATCACTATAACACAGTCAATTCTAATGTAAACTAGGGTCTTTAGATAAAAAAGAAGCTATCAGTATTGGTTTTTTAATTCTAACTAATGTGTTACACCGAATTGAAGAAACTGTGCTTTAGGAGAGATGGGATTTATGAGGATTCTGTATTTTCTATACAATTTAGTGGCAAACCTTGTAAAATGCTCAAAATAAGCCTATAAAATATAGAGCGAGTCAGGAAATTATCTAAGTGGTTTTGGCCTTTGAGCTTCAGAGGCACAATATATTTGTAAGTGAGATTAAAAACAAACAAGCAAACAAAAAAACCAAACAAATCAAAGCAACCCAAGGTGACTGTCTTCAAATTGATCCCTCCTTATAGCAATCCTGTATAGCAGGGTAGATATGCTCTTGTCGATTTCCAGCAGCGGAAACCTTGTTGGGGATAACCTTACAGAAACTGTTAAAGGATGTTCAATGAGCAAAGAGTAATCAATAATCAAAGACAACATCCTGTGACCAACATTGAAGACACCCACACTGACAAATCGATTCAGTTAAGTCATGCTAATATGAACTAAATTCCAAGACTGAACATGCACAACCAGAAACAACATTCCATAATTAAGATAACACAAGAACATAAAATTGCAGGGAATAAGGCATATAAAAAACAGTTAAATGGAGTGGAAGTTCACCAGAGAAAACAAACTGCTCTCAATGTGGCAAGAAAAAAAAATAAAACAAGGTGACTTCAAAGGAAATGGTAAAACCACATTGAAATAAAAAAAGAAAAATATGACAAAAACTAGTTTTAAAAAAGCTGAGTTTAAAAAAATACAAGGAAACTGCAGCTCAGCACAGAAAATCACAAGGTACAAAGAAATAAATAATATTGCCAAGAATATCAGTAAAGTGAAACCATAAATTGATATTCACCAATGATAACACTGAATTTAAACTGATTAAGCACACCATTCAGGAGACACAGAATAGCAGAGTGGACAAGAAATTATGATGACAGACATGTGGCTTAAAATAAAAAAACACATTAATAATTAGACAAAAATATACTGAAATTAAGAGGTTGGAAAAAATATATAAAGCTAATGAGAATGAAATATTAGGAACTGAAATAATGGTTTATGACAAAATAAACTTAAAATAGAAGACATCATGAGAGAAAAAGAGGCATTATATAATACTTAATGGTACAATTGAGAAAGAAGTTATAACCATAATAAACATCTATATACCCAATGAAAGACTCTTAATGTCATGAGTCAAACTTTGATAGAGTTGAAGAAATAGAAAACAGAACAATAATTTTATGAGTCTACAGTAAACCTTTGATGAAGATAGACAAATCAACTGGAAATGGACATAAGAATTAAACAACAAAATCAAATTGACTTCTTAGACATAGATATACAGATATACAGAACACTCCAAGAAGCAAAACTGCAATGTACAATATTTTCCAGTGAACATGAAATATATTCCAGAGTAAACCATATGTTATGCCAAAAGGCAAGCATTAATAAATATAAAAACAAGGAAATATTACAAACCATTTTCTCATATCATAATACTATAAAATTAGACATCAATAATAGGCAGACCATATGATTTATATCAAACCCACAGAAATTGAACAATACTTTGCTTAAAACCACATGTACAATGGAAGAAATAAGGAATGCAATTATACTAAACCTTGAAATAAACAGAAAACGAAAATACAACATACCAAAACTTTTGAAGACCTGCAAGGCATTTGAAAGCAATATGTGCACACCTTCAGACGATAAAGCCTATTATTTAGACACAATAATTAAAATAGGCTGGTAGTAGTACTATGATACATGTACAGCCAAATGGATTAGAACTGAAAACCAAGGAAATACCACCAAGTACCTAGAGGCATTTAATTTTTGGTTAAGAAATATTGTTAAGTTCCATTGTGTCGACTGACCATAAAAATCCAATACATAACAGAAGCTACATGGTCCTTCCCCATCCTTACAATGGTTCCTGTGTCTGAGTCTGCTGATACAACCATTGTGTCAATCTATCTCCTCAAGGACATTCCTCTTTTTCTTGAGGAGACCCCTGGGCAGGGCCCTGTCTCCTCCTGGTGTGTGTATGTGTGTGTGTGTGTGTGTGTGTGTGTGTGGCATCACTGCCCTGGTTAAGAGTAGGAACTTGCTCCTGGAGAGCCCCTGCTGGATTTTAACTGCCAACACTATGGGCTGCAGCCCCGCATACAACCACTGTGCCACCAGGGCTCAGCCTGCATTTCTCTTTTTCATCAGCCATCCACTTTACCAAACATAGTGTCTTTCTCCGCTGATGGGCATCTCCTGAAGATATGTCCAGTTTATGCAAGATAAAGTCTTGTCATCCTGTGTCTAAAGACCATTCTGGCCATACTTCTTCCAAGACAGAGATTTTTCCTACTAGCAGTCAATTATTCTGCCAATATCCTTCTCTAGCATTACAATTCAAGCACAATTTTCTTCATTTCTTCCTTATTCATGCTTCAAAATTTCACACCCAAGGATGCAACAGAGAATGCCCTGTCTTGGGAATGCCCTGTCATAGCTCTCCAAGTAACATCCTTGCTCTTCAGTACTCTAAGGAAGTCTTGTGCAGCAGATTTACTAAAGGCAATATGTTTTTTGAGCTCTTGAGTTCTGCCTCCATGATTATTGATTGTGAGTCCATGCAAGAAAAAAAATCTTTGTTAACTTCAACCATTTCTCCATTGATCATGATGGCACCTATTGGTCAACTTGTGAAGATTTGGGTCTTCCTTACATTGGGTTGTAATCCATAGTAAAGGCTAAAATATTTGATCTTCATCACCAAATGCCTCAAGCCCTCCTCACTTTTAGCAAGCAAAGTTGTATCATCTGCATAATGTAGTTGTTACTATGCTTTCCTCCAATCCTCATGCCACTCTCTTCTTCATATAATCCACTTTCTCTGCAGTTTTGCTCCGCAAATAGATTGAACAGGTAGAGTGAAAGGACATAACCCTAAGGTATGTTTTTAAAACTTGCAGTCTTCCTTTGTTCTGTTCAGACACCTGCCTCTTAATCCATGTACAAATTCCTTACAAGCACAATGAAATCTGGAATTTCCATTCTTCTCTCAATCATATTCACAGCCTATTATGGTTCACACAGTCAAATGCCTTTTCATACTCAATAAAACCCACCATCTTTCTGATATTCTGTGCTTTGAGCTAAGATTCATCTGACATCAGCAATGATACCCCTTGTTCCACATCCTTTTCTGAACCCACCCTGATCTTCTGATCTTCCAAAGTGTTTCTGCAATTATTGTTGGATGATTTTAATGAGTATTATACTTGTATGCAATATAAATGATGTTTTTTTTATACTGTTCTTTTTTTTGGGGGGGGCATCATTGCCCTCTGGTGGTCATGGGATTACCTAGCGCTACTCTTGAGAGCTGCCATTGGGTTTGGACCATCAAACCCATGGGCCACAGTCTCTCACTCAACCACTTACGCCACCAGGGCTCAGCCCATAAATGATGTTATTCTATAGTTTGAACATTCTGTTGGAGCTCCTTTCTTTGCAAAGGGCACATATACGGATGTTTTCTAGTAGCTTAGTCAGATAGCTGTCTTCCAAATTTTCTGCCATATGAGTATGCAGTGTTTCTTCAGCTTGCTTAAACATTTCAATGAGTATTTCACCAGTTTCTGAAGCCTTAGATAAAGAAATAAAGCACATTGCATGAGCAAGAGACAGGCTTATCATCCAATGGTTCAGGAAAAATTGGATTTCCATGTGGCCCAATACCCATACAATATGGGAAAAAAAAAACTCAATAAGGATCAAAACCTTACTATACACCACACAATCATTACGATTGCCAAATAAATAAAAATAAAGACAAACTTAAAGACCTTGATAGAATGTATAAATTCAATGTTGAACTTGAAAAATATCCACAGTGCAGGGGACACAAAAAAACTGTGACTTATCAAAAATATGACACTTATGCTAAACAAAGATTTCATCAAAATTCAACAGAGAAACCACAGATTAGAAAATGATTCAGTTATAATAAGCAAGATGAAAGATTGGTATTCAAAATCTGTTGAAAACTATAATATCTCCAAAAGCAAAACACAAGTAAAGCAATAAAAATGAGCACATAACAAGAAATGATAATTTACTACAGATGACATGGAAGTGGCCCAAACCAGATGAACTGTTCATGATAATTACCAAGAGATACACATGCAGTGAGATATCACCTCAACCAAACTTCTTGAAAAATTAAACAAAAGAGAAAATAACAGATGCTAATGAGGAGGTGGCAAGATAATAACACTTTCATCTTGCTGTATGGACTGTGGACTTATATAACCATAATTGAAATCACTATGCAATTTCCTTAAACAAATGCAAATGCAAGTAAGTGCCTTGTGATCCAGCAATCTTTCTACTGGGTGTTCACCCAAGTAAAATTAGAAATATGACATAAACATACATATGTACACTTATGTTTACTGCAGTTACTTCCACAATAGCAAAAATATGAAACCACCAACTATAGAGAAATGGATAAACAAGCTCTGATACATTCATGTGATGGAATTTTATACATCAATGAAAACAATTATAACTCTCTTAAACTCTATGGGAGATGACTAGAGCTAGAAAACATTGTGCTTACCAAACTCTAAATGTTGGAAATCACCATATTTATGAGAAAAAAATGAAGAAAAATTGATTTATGTACAAATAGACAAGATGTCAATGATTGTGAAGAGGTCAAGGACAGGGGTGAGAAGAGGGAGAGGTAATGGATGAGGAGAGAACAAAAAACTGGAGAATTTAGCACACAAAAGCTAATTTAATTAAATAATAACTGCTTCATGGGAACAAAACAAACAAAAATCAACAAGAAACACCAGATTCCTTAGCCTTTGTATCTAAATATTTATCTGAGTGGCTAAACAGGAAGAAAAGTAAAAATGAAGTGTACTTGGAGTCTCTAATGATCACAAGTTTACTCAAACATAAAAAATTCAAAATAAAAATATAGATTCCCAAACCTTCTCCCAGAATGATGTAATAGGACCTAATCATCTCTGTATTAAATACTTTTCCTAGATAAACCTGGTGAACACTGGAATATGAAAGTCACTGATTAAGATAAAGCAATTCACTTTGCCCAGTTTAACTTGTTTATGCTAGTTCATCATATGTGATCCATCCTTTTGCTTCACCCTTTAAAATTTAAAAGAAAGCTTTATAAAAACATTTGAGGTGGATTCAGAAGTTACATATTGATTAGACAATTCCTATAATCCACTTGATTCTAGTTTATTGAATGTTTGAGGGAAGACATTATGAACACATGCCCTAGGCAGCAGGAAGAGAAAAAAGAGGAGGAGGAAGAGGAGGAAGAAGAAGAAATAGGAGGAGGAGGAGGTGGTGGAATTAAAACCATTATATTGACTCAAAATCTCCAATAACTAGAACATCAGCAAAGTAAATGTTTAGCTGCCAGAAAAAAGTGAACAAATAAATCCAAATAATTAAGTTATGTAGATCAATGGAACAGACAGAGAAAACAGAAACAGAACCAGGCACTTATCAGAACTAATTTTTTGAGAAAGATCTAAACTATTTTAAATGAAGACACAGTCTCATCAACAAATTATGTTAGCAAAATTGGATTTCCATTTGAAGAAGGATGAAATAGGATCCAATTCTCTTAGTGTTTACAAAAACAAATACAAAATGGATTAAAGGTTTACATGTAAACCCTGTAAGCTAAAGCGCAAGACCCTGTGGCCCATGTCCACTCATTGTGACTCTGTGAGAAAGAGTAGTACTGCCTTTGTGAGTTTCCATGGCTGTAACTCTTTAGGAGAGTAGAGAGCCGCATAGATCCGAACAGCTGGTGGCTTCTAACTGCTGATCCTGAACTTGGCAGCCAAGCATAATGACTAGGCCACTAGGGCCAAGAACTACAAAAATCAACAAAAAAATCAAGACAAACATTAGGACCCTAATAATGGAACATATGTACTATAAAATACAACATAAGATAAAATGCAGGACTGGTATCTCATAAAACAGGACATCTGTGTTTATCAAAAGATTTCACCAGTAAATGTAAAAGAGACCTCTTCCTCTCAGTCTTATATTGAACTCTGGATGCAAGAGATGAGTTCAGTCTCAAAATGGATGTAAAGACTTGGCTGTACAGATTGTGGCTGTAGACCTCACTGCATTGGGGAGAACCTGGGTAATGATTCAAAGGAACCTGAGCAATTATGAAAATTGTGTATTAATGGTCTGAGCTTTGAAACTATAGAGGATAGTTTAAGAAAACATTTCTAGAAATGGGGAACACCCATATTGTGTGGAGTTGAGAAAACCCTCCAAACAAAACACTCCAAGGGCGTTAATGCTATGACTTACTCTGGTGCTGAGGAGGTGGATGCAGCCATGTGACCCCGGTCACACAAAATCAGCGAGTGCACAGTGGGACCAAAGACAGCTACTTCAAGAAAGCACTCTGTGAAGCTTGGTGCTCATTTAACAAAAGGTGACAAAGTTTTATGGCTATAAAAGAGTACACAGAAGAATATAATTTAAGAAACATCATTGAAAAGTATGGCAAGATTGAAACTGTAGAAGTCATGGAAGACAAGAAGTGTGGGGAAAAGGGAGGATTTGCTTTTGTAACGTTTGATGATCACAGTACAGTTGAAAAAAATTATTGTTCAAAAATACCACACTTTTCATGTGCATAATTGTGAAGTCAAAAAGCCCTTTCAAAACAAGAAATGCAGTCTCCTGGATTGCAAAGAGGTCATGGACGTAGATCTGACAGCTTTATGGTTACAGAGGAATCTATGGAGGTGGTGGAGTTTCTTTGGCTTTCTTTTTTTTTTTCAATTTTTTTGTGGGCATCACTGCCCCTGGTGGTCATTGGCGCTACCCAGTGCCACTCCTGAGAGCTGCCACTGGATTTGAACCACCAAGCCCGCGGGCTGCAGGTCCTCACTCAACCACTTACACCACCGGGGTTCAGCCCTCTTTGGCTTTCTTAAGAACCATGGTAGAAGATGAGGCTATGGTGGTGGCAGCAGAGGCAATTCTGGAAGAGGTGAAGGTGGATATAATGGATTTGGAAATGTTGATAGCAATTATGGAGGGAGGGAGTTATGGCAGTATTGACTACAATATGGAAATCAAGATAGTGGACAAGATGGTCACAATGAAGGAGAAAATTTTGCCAGTTGTCATTATGGTAGTGGGAAATAGAATGATTTTGGAAATTACAGTGATATCAGCAATCAAGTTATGAACCCATAAAAGAGGATAGTTTGTGTGGAAGAAGTTTGGACAGTCTTTCTGGTGGAGGCTATGTATCTGGTGGTAGAGGTGGTGGAGATGGTAGCAGATTTTAAAAATTCAGTAGAAAAAGGCTACAGTTCTGAGAGACAGAGAGAGAGAGAGAGAGAGAGAGAGAGAGAGAGAGAGAGAGAGAGAGAGAGACTACAGTTCTACAGAGAGAGAAAGTAGAGAGAGCAGGAAGTTGTCAGGAAAGCTACAGGTTCCTTTGACACAGTCATTAAATGCATTGAGAAATTATATCAAGCTGCCACAGAAGGGGCAGTGGTTCAAAATTAGAAAAAATCCTGATGGTGAAACAGGAAACCCTCTTTGTTTAGGACTGTTGTTGCCACAGTTTAGAACAGTGCAGCTGTTGACTAATGCAATGTAGTGTCCACTCGAGGTATCTTTCTGGGGTTTTTCATCTGTGTTTTTCTTGTTTAAGGAATTTTTAATGTTTCAAGAAAATAAAAGGAAAAAGAACACAAAGATTGGGAAAATTTTGGGGAAGAAAATGTTGAATAAATAAAACTAATCTCCAAAACCTCCAAAGCCATGTTACAGAGAGTTGTACAATCATAACTACTGTCAGTTTTAGAACACCTTTTTCAGTCCTTTAATCATTAGTATTAACAACCTATTTCCCCCAAGCTCTCATCAGGAACCATTAATCCAGTTATTCTCTCTATACATTTATAGAAATAAACCTCAACACACAAAAAGAAAATGATGAACAATTACCTTAATAAATAGAAGCTGTAAATTGACAGTTCATGAAAGTTCACAGTGGGGTGGTCAACTCAGATATGAAGAAGGGCTCACTATCCCTAGCCAGAGTCTGTATTTTTCTACCTAGGACCCCTAAACAATGAAGTACGGAGCCTGCCTTATTCCCACAAACCACTTATCAACCGTGGTAATTGTACATTTTAAGAAGTACTTCAAGAGAGGAAACCTTATCTCGAAGGTATGTGTGTCAGTTTCTCAAGCTGTGGAGAGAAGAAAAATATTTTTCAGTTACTCCCATAGAAAATATTGCTAATATCTCCCCAATCTAAACATACTCCCATCAGAGAGATAAGGAGACTTTCCTGGAAATTCAAGCTAAGATGGGGAACAGAGGGCAGTTGTGCCTCAGAAAAGACAATTGCATTTCTATTGTCAGAAAATGGGAAAAAGTGGCCTACCATTTGGGGAAAAAATGCTAAACAACACTTAAGTGGAACCTAAGGGGTGTATAAACCTGGTACTAGGTTGCTAATTGCATATGTTTATTCTAGTTTCTACGTAGCTCTTAGTCAACTTGTCTATGTGCTGTATACACTAATGGTATTGTAGACTCCATTCTTTGGAGGAGCACAACATCCTTCACAGGTCACATCAGAAGAATATGATGTGAAAACCCCATAACAAACTCGGCTTAACATCAAATTCACCTCCACCCATTGGACTTAAAACTGAAACTCCCTAGTATGAGAGGAAACAAATGACTACTTGCCCAAAGACATAGAACTAGAAGACATTGGACTTTGCTTCCACTGTCTTGCCATAAGGGTGTTCAATGAATGGTGGCCAGAAACTGACACATACCTACTACTTTTCTTCCTCCTTGCTCCATTATCATATGCATTATATTACATATGGTAAGCATGGCTCTGCTACTGTGAATGAATATCATTGGAAGATATTTTCTATCACCAGTCCCTGCTATTTGTATAAATAGGGTTCAGTCACTTGAGAAATTAATCTGTACAAGTCTACAATTCATTGTGATTCATAGCTGGTATATAGTGCTGTAATTTCCTTTCCTCAATAGTTTTTTTTCTATATGATTGACTAAACTAATGACATTATCAATGTGAAGTGATTAGCATTGGGTTCCTAATAATCAGATCAGTAGATCAAAACTACCAGACAGCAACACATGCGGGAAGATGAGGCTTTCAACTCCTGTGAAAACTTGCAGGCTTATAAATTAATAGGGGCAGTTCTACCCTGCCATATAGGGTCACGGTGAGTCACTGTTGACTTGATTGCAGTGAAAGCAATGCTTTCATAATCTTTCATAATCTTCTCTAACATAAAATGAATATGTTGCCACTAATAGGAACCACTGGAATGGATTTGGGGTTTGCACTTCTAGCCCCAATCCTAGAATAATTAATGGTTCCTGGTGCGTATCGTATGAGAGACTGTGGGAATTGGGTTGTTGAATATGATCCTACTTGATACTCATCCTCATGAAGTGATCACTGAAGATATGTGCTCAATGGAAAAATGTCATGAATAAATTAGATGGTACTTGGCTATGAGAAAAAATAGTGCTAGAGTTCTATTGCCTTGTTTTCAAACAAGTAACCAACAAAATTTACATGGCAGAAGCCCAGCAGCATGTTTGATCCAATGATTGTCAATAATAAAAGCCAAATCTTAAGGAGGGGATGGTATCACAGATTAAGTAGTAAGCACCTCGTTTGCAGAGGCTATACATGATGATGGAAACCCCAAATCCTTTTACAGGCTCTGCATATAGATTAAATTGATGGTGAATCTCTTTCAGTCATAGTAGAGAAGTATGAATAGTTGTGTTAACAGACAAAGGGCATTTTAAAGTCAATTCTAGCAGATGTATTTAGGTCAAAATGTAATATCTTTTAATTTTATCTCCTTTTAGATCCATTTTAAAACTGTTTGAGTTTTTCTAAAAATGGAAAGGGAAATACACATGGATGAAATGCCCAGTGAATTCCCTCTGATCATGGATCAAGGATATGAATAGCATGGCCATTATGGAAAATGTATTGGCAAGTGGATTGCTGCAGTTAGGTTAAAATGTAGCACTCTATCATTGGAACTCCCTTATGATCCATTTATTTGTGCTAATTTTTTACATTTTTGACTTTTTCCAATTTAGGTTTTGATATTTTATTTTACTGATGCTAGGTTTCTTCATTGTATTTGCTCTCATTTTTAAAAAATATTTCTATAAAATGTATAGAACCAGTAACTGAATTAATGGTTCCTGATGCAGATGGTATGGGAGTCTATGGGAGTTGGGTTGTTAATATTAGTGAGTTCAAGACTAAAGAAAATGCTCTAAAACAAATTGTGGTAATGATTGCACAACTCTTGGTGATATGCTTCAGCTACTGAATTGTATGATATGTGAATTATCTGGCGATAAAACTTATGGGAAGAAAAGAAAAGGCAAAGCAAACATAAAATAACACCCCACATATATTGATAGCACAGGACAAAATAGCCCCAGAAAAGAACTCATGCTGCAGGGAGTGTTCAGTACTGGAACTGGAAAACCATTACAACTACTGTGGAAAGTATTACAGTGATTCCTTAAACAAATGGGGATAAAAATATATGACCCAAGAACCTTCTACTTGGTATATATCCTAAAGAAAAGGTGCAAAATACCTGCACATATCTGCACATCCACTGTTAATGCATCAGTGTTCACCAGACCAATGAAACGAAAGCAACATAATGCTCATCGGTGGAGAACTGTAAATATAAACATGGGTGCACGCATCAATGGAATACTATGAATTGCTCAAAAATAATGATGAAACTGTCAAACACCTCATGATGTGGATAAATTTGTAAGATAAAATGGTGAGTAATAAATGAGCTAATCAATCCTCCCAAATTAATACTATAGAAGATAACAGCTGTGAAAGAAGAAAATCATAAAAAGATTCTCACACTGTGGCAATGGAAGGGGCTACCTATCTACCTCCTGTGGCTTCCCTAATGCCACATCTCTGTGGTGAGACACACTCTCATCCTCCATTCTTCTCCAGTCTATTCGGTTCTGTTTCATGGTTGCTTTCCTTTGACCTCTATTCTGAGACTCATCAAAGTCTCTGGTACCTCAGGTTCTGGCCTCTGCAGATCTAGAACGTGTTCTCCTTTTGACAGTCTTGCAGTTTCTTAATGTGTCAAGATGGCTATTATTATATGGAGAGAAATAGCGTTGATAGAAGTGTGGTCTTTCAAATGGTCATATTGCCACGTAGTCAAGGGCTGTATCTTTGTTCTAAACCCAAACCAGCTCCCTGCTTAAGCTAATGCCAATTCAAGACAGCCCTCTAGGAGAAAGGGTAGAGCGGATCCTGTGAGTCTTAGGGTAAAACTCTTTACTGGAGTAGAAAGCCCCGTCTTTCTCCTGTGAAGTGGCTAGTGATTTCCCACTACTGACCTTGAGGGTCACAACCAAAATATAGCCACTGTGTCTTTAGGGCTGTTAAAGTCAAGACTGATTTCACTTATCCTGTCCATTGGCACCCTAGTAAACTCCCTCCACAATAGAATTGTAGGCGCAAGATTCCAGAATTATGTCATATAAGGAAGTATGGCAAGAAGGGCGATATTAATGATCTATAGTTCAGATACCCAAAGAAACAGACTTTGATGATTATAGAGAAGCCAAGGTGAGAAGGTTGGGAAAGAAGAGCGGAGTTGGGGGAGGGGTAAATAAAGAAATAGACATCTCTTTTAAAAAGATACACCACTTTCCATACACAGATAAACACATAGGTAAATACACAGAAGATATCATAGTAATACAAATAGGTAGATATTAAAAATTACTTAAATGAAGTATTCCTTAGATTATAGGAATAAAAAAAATTGATATTCACATATGTGTCTAACTTAGGAGAGCTTCTTTTAAGTAAAATATAATTGTGTTTTTTGGTAAAACTTTTGATTTTTGATGCATTTAAAAGCATAAAATTCATGAAAATACAAATGTGAACATGTTAAAGCTCTTACTATGCTAAAGCTCTTACTCATGCTAGAAGATCGCTTATGAAGAATAACTATATACGCTTGTGTTTATTAGAAGGTTTCTATATGTTCTTACAAATATTTCAAGAGATAAATGTTGATAATGAGAATATTCTAAGAGAAAAATGAAAATAGTAATTTTATATAAAATTACATTTTCAAATATCTAAGACTGAGAAATAGTAAATGAAATATTGACCATTCTTTGTATAGTGCCAGCAGTTTGATTGTGGCTTAATAAAATGCACTTGGATAGTGAATTGCCAGCATATCAAAATCTGGATATCCTGTTCCTTTGAAGTAACTATTTGCATGTGAGATATTTGAACAGATAAGTAAAATTTCCCCAAAGAGTTTTCAAGACTGCAGCATATCAGGACCTCCCACAGAGTTCAAAAGCTAACCTATTGGCTAGCTGTCCAATGCTTAGCCACTGTAACATAAAAGATTACGATGTTCTATGAACAAATTTTTGTGAGTACGAGATAGACTCATTTTGTAACAAATAACATCCCTAACTTAACTAAGTGTAAAGACCATCTGATTACATCAGAAAAGAAAAAAAATTACAGCTCTCTGACTTGAAAAAAGTTCTTAAATTAGGTATTCTATTCTATATAATGGAGATAAAGAGAGTAATATACACAATATTCAAAGATTGTGTTATATAATAATAACAATAGATAATTAGTATACATTACCTTGCTCTTTCACAGGAACTCTGGTGGTGTGGTGGTTATGTCATGGGATACATTCTAAAAATCCAGAAGTTCGAAACTAGATAAATAGAAAAATCATTTATCCTCAGGGAAAGACAACGCTTTCTTCTCCTTCCGAGTTGCAGTATCCTAACAAACTCTTGGGGCAGCTCTACCCCCATACAGGCTCTCTTTGTCTCAACATTGACTTCAAGTCAGAGAGTTTGCTGTGCTGTTATTGTTTACACCAATGTGTCTAGCATAAAGTACAACTTCAATAAGTGGTAACTCTTGGTATAACCCAAACACATATCGACTGACTAGAAACCTGTCTATATTAAATTGTTTCCAATAAGAATATTTATACAGCAGCATGTGAGATGTTCTATTTTTGTTGTCATAGAACACAATTTTATTTACTTAATGATGTGAAAAACACTTGAACAAGGATTTAATCTGATTTTGTGTGTGCATGTTTTTTTTAAATAATTTTATCAGGGACTCATGCAACTCATCACAATCCATACATCCATCCATTTTGTCAAGCGCATTTGTACATTTGTTGCCCTCATCATTCTCAAAACATTTTCTTTCTACTTGAGGCCTTGGTATCAGCTCCTCATTTTCCCCTTCCTCCCCGTTCCACCTTCCTCATGAACCCTTGATAATTTATAAATTATTATTATTTTGTCATATATTACACTGTCTAATGTTTCTCTTCACCCACTTTTCTGCTGTCCATCCCCCAGGGAGGAGGTTATATGTAGATTCTTGTAATTGGTTCCCCCTTTCTATCCCACCCTCCTGGTAACACCACACTGACGACTGGTCCTGAAGGTATCATCTCTCCTGGATTTCCTGTGTTTTCAGTTCTTATCTATACCAATGCACATCTTGTGGTCTAGCAGAATTTATAAGGTAGAATTGGGATCATGACAGTGGGAGGGAGGAAGCATTGAAGAACTAGAGGAAAGCTTCTTGCATCATTATTGCTACACTGCACCTAACTGACTGATCCCCTTCCTGCGACCCTTCTGTAAAGGGGTGTCCAGTTACCTTCAGATGAGCTTTGGGTCCCCAATCTGCACTCCCCCTCATTCACAATGATATGATTTGTTTCTCATTGATGCCTGGTACCTGATCCCTTTGACATCTCGTGGTCACACAGGACGGTGTGCTTCTTCCATGTGGCCTAGATGGCTGCTTGTCTACCTTTGAGCCTTTAAGACCCCAGGCGCTGTATTTTTTGAGTCAGGAACCTTCAGCTTTCTTTGCCACATTTTCTTATGCACACATTTGTCTTCAGCAATAGTGTCAGGATGGTGAACATCATGGAACACCAGTATAATAGAACAAAGTGTTTTTGCATTGAGGGAGTACATAAGTGGAGGTCCAATGTCCTTTTGCTAGATATTCTATTTTTATAAAGTCTCCATATGTGTATTATATAAAGGGATAATATTATCATATAAATTTTAATTTCTATACAGAAAAGATTTCTCAAAAATGGTACCAATATTTATAACTGAACAGTGAATTTTTAAATGATTTTATTTTATTCATTGAACATTTGGATACAGTTTGATGATTTCTAATAAAGTGTTTTTTACCTAAAAACCAAGAAGAATTTTAATTTTGCAAAACTAGTAAAACGTTGTATTAGCAGTTGTACTTCTGGGGAACAACATATATATCTGAAATTAAAATCAGATTTTGTAAGACTTTATTAATGCCACCATTAAGAAGCTCCTAAAAAATATTTGTGAGATTACAGACGAGGGTTAAAAAATTAGAAAAATAGGAGAAAATTTAGTCTATACCTGTGTACTGTGTGCTTTCAAACTCATATTCTGAAAGTTTCTGGATTAGAATCAATAAAAATAAAACATTTGTCAAAATCTCTGGTAAGAATTAAATTAAATGAAGATTTGGAGTGAGAAAGATTTATCTAATATTCTTACCATTGAGTTCTTGAAAACTTATTAGGGTCGCTTTATTTTTACAATGATCTGTATGTCTTTTCCAACTATGAATATATATTTTCCTCTCTTTTTCCAAGAAAGCACTCTTCATCTTTGTATCATTCTGAAAGGGTCTGAACTTTTTCCTCCTTCTCAGCATGATTTCTCTCTCTTTTTTTCTAAAGCACCACCTGCCTAGAATAGGCTTTGCTTTTGAGATTACTTCATAGATCCTCCTGTATATCTCTAGAGATGAGGATCTGTGTCTTCTTATTAATGGAAAGTCTCCTCATTTGAAACAGATGTTAGCAACAAGTTTTTCTCCATGCCTGATAAAATTTACATACCAAACAGTATGCTCCTCTTCTTTCCTTCTGGCATTAACATACACTAAGCAGAGAGGGCTTATCTTCCCCACCCAATTTTCACTGGTAGCTCTCTAAAGGATTAGAAAGAGATTAGTGTGCATTAGCATAAACACTGAGAAAACAAAGTGGTGAGGCATGAGTGCATGCTAATTAAATAAAAAGTCATTATTTCATGTGTGGATCAATAATTTTTAGCTGAATTATGTATTAAAAATAACACTTTTAATGATACATAACTACTGAATTAGTTAATGTAACTGTGATTTCAAAGAGGGATAGAAAAAGATTGCGTTTTGGCACTTCAGTCAAGTTTAATGGTAATTAGCACTGGTGTATTCTTAGTATATATGATGAATTATTATTTGAGTAGAACTAGGGCACTTTTCATCCATGAATAATCCTTCATAGTATTTAGGTTTCAGATCTGAATTCTTCAATATCTAGTAAATCTTTCATAATTCCCAATTCCCTTGATATAAAACTCTGATACATGGGGATTGGCTTTTATAAAATTACTTAGTCTTTTATGACTCTTGGATGCCTGCTGGGGAGATGAACAAAGGGAAAAATGTCATGTATAACCCTTGAAATTAATGTTCTGAGTAAAGGTAATATTAGAAAGATTACACATTTTTATTAAAAATTATTCAAGTAAATACAGCCAGATTATGATTTTTGAATTGTGAAACTTAGTTTCATATACTTTGGACATGTTATCAGGAGAATTCCATCCCTGAAAAAGAACATCATTCTTGGCAAAGCAGAGGGTCAGTGCAAAAGAGGAAGTTCATGAAGGAGACAGCTTGACACAGCTGGAACAGTGAGCTCGAACATGGCAGCTACTGTGAAGATGGCCAAGACCAAGTAGTGTTTCATGCTTTGGTATTTGTGTCTGCATGCATTCAACGACACAGACATGGAAATTTCAATACTACTTTTGGTTTTAATCATGAGCTTATTTTCACAGAATTTATTTTGCTCTACTGTAAAATATGAAAACATATGCAGAATTACTTTAAAGGTCACATCTGGGTCTTTGAAAACCAAATCTATATCATAGAATGTTGATAGACACATTTATATTGATTATATTGCAAAAAATATAAAATAAGGGACATTCAAAAGAACAAAAAAATTTACAAAATACTTTCTAAGTATTGTACTTCTCTTGCTGAATCTAATTACTAAATTTTTCAGATTCTCAATATTTTGATTTTTCCATCATTATAAAATGTATGGTCATTTACAACAACATCATAAACAATAGTCTAATTTTCATTTCAGTTTGACCAAGCTTTAGTACTATTAGGGGAGGAAATATTTTAATAGGGATTGAAATATATAAGACTTATAAAATGTAATTATATACATGTGCATATATATATAGTTAATAGTGTGTCAGTTCAGGTGCTACAGAAAGCAGAGGTTAAGATAAAGTTAGAAGTACAAAACCTATGGAATATAAGGTCTATAAAAGTGAAATAGGCTAAGGAGCGCTAACAGACAGCGAGAGTTTGGGCTGCTGTGCCTCTCTCACCCAGTGACAAGAATGAAGGAGTGAGGGATTGACTGAATACTCCAGTGCAGCTCTGAGAAAGTCTTAACCAAGTCATAGAGAACTCCCTATAACAGATCACATTTAGAGGTGCCCTACACTGGGCAAAAAGTTCTCCATTTCTACTGCCTATTCAATGATCATTCACTGACTGGACTTAGCAAGAGGAGTTTCTGGTTTACCAGTGAGTGTCTTAGCAAATCTCCAGGGTGAGAACTGCCAGATCATTCTTTTCTTCTAAGTGCTTTCTTTCTTGATAAGATATCTAAACTGTGCACTTATATCACTGAAACACAGAGCATTGTTGATTTACTTATAATTTTAAGGGTTGTACTAATTCAATTCAATGCATATGAAGTATTTGAACCATGAAACATTTAAAATGAAAAAAATAATATATTTGCTCCAGTTTCAAGGTAGATGATTCCTTACAAAATGGTTTTTGTCTGTCCTGTGAAAAGTTTCTTATGGAGTAAATTCTTATTAATATCGGATCTGAATGAGTGACTGGTAGCTTTCTGTTCCTTTCTTAAGAAAGAAACATCTGAGTATGAACTATGGAAGCTTAGCTTACATTTTAAACAAAACAGTCTACTCAATCCTCATAATAACCTTGTGACATTTCACTTAGGCAGATAAAAGCAACGGGTTAATTTAACAACCAACTGATACACATTAGTGGAGAGCCTCTAAGGAAACTGTTTAATTAACTAGATGACTTTAACTAGCTAAAAATTGTATTTGATCATGGGAAATTATAATATGGTATCTATGTTATAGAACTTTTTCCCCAGCACACAATTCAAATGCATCCATTCTTCTACAGTCTTCCTTATTCAATGTCCAACTTTTGCAAGCATCTGATGCAGCAGAGAATACCATTCCTTGGGTCAGGCGCACCTCAGTCTTCCAATTAACCCTAGGTCTTCAACACTCTCCAGAGATCCTGTTCAGCAGATTTACCTGAAGCCATGGGTCTTTGGATCTCTTGACTGCTGCTTCCAGGAGCCTTGACTGTGTATCCAAGTAAGACAAATTTCTTGTCAACATCAACCTTTTCTCCACTTATTCTGATCTTATCTCTTGATCCCATGGTAAGGATATCATTCTCGCTTACATCAAGCTGTAATCCATGCTAACAGCTCCACCCCAGGATCTTTAACAGCAAGTGCTTCAAGCCCCTCTCCCTTTCAGCAAGCAAGTGTGTGCAATCTGCACACCGCAGGTTATAAATTAGCCTTCCTCCTCTCCTGATATCATACTCTTGCTTATATATGCAAGCTTGTCTGATAATTTGCTCAGCATATAGATGGAACAAGTATGGTGAAAAAATAAAACCCCGAAGGACACTTTGCCTGATTTGAAATGATGCAATATTATCTTGTTGTCTTCCAAAAACTACTTCTCGAGCCAAGTACAGATTCCAAATGACTTCAATGAAATTATCTGGAATTCTCATTCTTCTCATGATTATCCATAGTTTATTAGGATCCACATATTCAAAAGTCTTTGCAAAGACAATAGAATACAAGTAAACATCTTTTGGTATTCTTTATTTTAAGCTAAGATCCATCTGACACCATCAATGATATCCTTTGTTCCATGTCATCTTCTGAATCTAGTCTGAACATCTGGCAGTTCGCTGTCAAAGTACTGCTGAAATCATTGTTGTATAATCTTAAGCAAAATTTTATGTATGTGTAATATCAGTGATATTTTTCTATAGTTTGAATGTTATTGGATGACTTTTTTTGGAATGGACATAAATATGGATCCTTCCAATCAATCTGTTGGCCAAATTTCCTGGCATTGATGAGTGAGTGCTCCAGGGCTTCTTAAGCTTTCTGAAATATTTCACTGGGCATTCTGTCAATTCCTGAATTCTTTTTTCTGGATAAAGCAGCTTGAACTTCTTCCTTCAGCTCCATTGATTTTTGATGAAATGGTGGGACTGTTATTTCCTTCTTCCTGGTGCCATGGATAGATATCTTTTTCCATTTTCTCTTGATGCTTCCAGCATCATCCGATATTTTGCCAATGCAACCTTTCAATTTGAGCATTAATTTTTTCATGCTTTCATTTCATTTCAGATATGTTAAACGTGTTTTTCCCTTTTGGTGTTCACATTCCATATCCATGTATATGTCTTTATAATAGTTGACTCTATCTTCTTAAGTTTTCCTTTGAAATTTTCAGTTCAACTCCTTAACTTCATGAAAAGTAAAGAATCACACACACACATACACAGGAAACACACAGCAATATCCAACTGGCTAGAGCAGATCCCTTTGATTCCAGTAAAGAAACAAATTCACCACCATTGAGTTGATGCCGACTAATGGCGGCCCTACCGGACAGTGTAGAGCTCCCTCTGTGAGTTTCTGAGACTGCAACTATTTACTGGAGCAAAAAGCTCTGTCTTTTTCCTGTGAGTGGCTGGAGGTTTCCAATAGTAACCTTGTGGAGAGCCAATATAAGAAACCTGCCCAACTCATAACCACGAGTCCACCAGGTCCCATGGGCTTCTCTTTTAGCTCATCATCAATCATCAATATCTTAAGACTCTGCTTTCTTTATGTTTATCATGATTCTACTAAAATAAAAGTGATTTGATATAAAACTGATGTGTTTTGTTTGATTTATAAGTAATGAGTTTGGAGTTTGAAGGTTTTTAAAATTTAATTATTTGCAAAATCTTTGAACTTTGTCAGTGAAAGAAAAGGACTGACAGTCTGTCCTAGCCATATTATAAGACAGATTTCTAGGTGCTGTGATTCTCATGAAATTTTCAAATGATTAATAGCTACTTCAGTTGAGGTCTAACTGAAACCTTTTATTTCTAGGTACAGAGGTTATTTCTGAAATGCAGCCATTAATTTGAAGATCTTAAGAGTGAAGCGTGTTAACATTTTTTCTAATAAGGAAATGCAGGTAAACATATAGTTTATATAAGACAATATTTTCAAGGCAAAAACAGGAAGACAATAAGCATAAGTTATTTATAAGTAAGTTTATTTTGTACCAAGAAGAGTTAAATTACAGTGGACTGTTGAGTATGTTTGATAATAAAATAAACAACATATAATCATTAAAATGAAAAACTGGATAAGAGAAAATGGGATAAGAGCTATAACAAAGTCAAAAGGCAGTCTAGTCAATTGTCATTTGTTTTATACACTTGAATCAGAAAATATGTATTTGATCTCATTCTGTTAAAGAAAATCAATGATAGATTGTTAAATGTAAGATTATTCAATAAGTTAAATAAGTTAAATATTATACATAATATAATACAATATACCGAGTGAGCATAATCTACTATTAAATGAAAAATATATTTAAGAAGAAGATAATCACAAATAGGCTTCTATAAACAATTGCAATGCAGTATACCTTCTATGACATTAAAAATTTCCTGTACTTTAATGACATTCCATTTCATTATTAGTTTAAGCTACTGGTTTATGAATTGGAAGAGAAATAATACAGTACAAATAAAAAGCACACAAATAAATATTTTTTCTCATGTACTGGATGACATATTAGAAAAATTAAATAAATCATGATCCCACTGTACAAGTGAAAATTGAGTAATATATTAAATTGTAAGATGCATTGGCCCAGTTTATAAGTATTGCTAAGTTAGGAACGAAACGTTATTAACAACCTTCATAAGATTTGCAAGTAATACAAAAGTGTTTGCTGAAACCAAAGAGGATTTGAAGCACTTTCTGATGAAAAGGAAAGACTATAGCCTTCATTATGAATTAAACATCAACAGAAAGAAAGTTTTCACACCTGGGTCAATAAATAGACAGAAATAATAGTGCAGTTTTTATAGATACAATCTTACCAGCATCTATCATTAACATACATGAAAGCATCAATCACAAAATGCAGTGATATATTGTACCGAGTAAATATGTGATAAAAGACTTCTCTTGACAAATGTTAAAAAGCCAAGATGTCGCCTTGAAGACTAAAGTGTGCGTGACCCAGGACATGCTACTTTTCAGTCGCCTCATATGTATTCAAATGTTGGACAAGAAATAAGAAAGACGGAAAAAGAACTTAGACCTTTAAGTTCTGGTGTTAATGAAAAAGATTGAATATGTAATGGGCTGTTGCAAGAAGGAACAAAGCCATCTTTGGAGAATTCTTGAGTTCTTCTGAGAAAAGGAAAAAGCTGAGCAACTTCCTCTCACTTTGTACAGGTTTACTGGAAAGAGCAGCATTTGGAGAGTACATGATGTTTGTTTGGTACAGCGACGGGTCAGCAAGGAAGAGGAAAAACCTCCATGAGATGAACCAATGTTGGTTGCAAAAAGCTCAAAAATGAGCTGAGCCCTGGTGGCGCAGTGGGGGTGTGTGGGATTGTGGCCCACAGGGTTGACAGTTCAAATCCAGCAGCAGCTCTCAAGCAAGTCTGGGTTTCCTACTCCCACCAAGGCAGTGATGGGTGGTGGTGGGGAGCTCAAACATGGAAATGAGTATGAGATGGTGCAGGATTTCATCCCATAGTTTAGGCCAATATGCATCAGAACCAACTGTATGTCTTGCCCCAATCTGGTGCTTTGATGGATGAGATATCAAAAATTTAGGAAGAAGTTAGGCTGACACTATTTGTGATATTAAGTGAGCCAAATCTAATCTCAACAAGCTCCATGATCTAACACTTCTGTTTTTTCTCCATTAGACAGGCACCTGGCCATTGGCCTAAGGGTATAGCGTAAAGCAGTGTGTTAGCTCATGCTGTAACACAAGAACCAACGATGACAGCTAAATACCATACCCCTAATGACTCTAAAGTCAGGCGGGTATTCAAGCTATGCATCCCTTAATCATGTCTCGTTGTGATAATGAATATTCACTCGAAAGTATAACTACACATGTATGTATGAACCAAACTCACTACCAGAAGTGAATCCTGACTCATACTCTGCTTTCTGCATGGTCTGCAGTGGAAAACACCAAGTAGAAGAGCCTGCAAGGCTTCCAAGGCTCCATCTCTATGTGAGCAGAAAGCCTCAGTTTCCTCCTGTGGAATGGCTGGACAGTTAGAATTACAACCCTGTGCTCAGCAGTCTGACAATGAACTCACTGTAGCACTAGTGGAGGACCATGCCTAGAATGGGTTTAGTACATAATTAATTGCAACACAAACAAAAATTCACTTCCTCACTGCTGAGGAGATTAGAAATCTCAGTTTACGGAATTAATAGGATGGTAATGGAAGTCGTTCACTCCCTTTCTCTCCCTATGGTGAAAGATCTTTATCTTTTTTAACTTCCATTACTAGATTCCCTGTCTCCATGGCCTCCAGTTCCATCCAATGTCATGCACTGTTCCTGCTTGTCTTTGTCCCTGATCTAATCTATTATCCATAGTTGCAAAATGATCAGGTGATACTGATATGACTCCTTTTGAAAAAAAAGAAGACCCTATTTTCAAATTGCATACCACTTGCAGGTTAAGGACTAGAGCAAAAGAGAGGATTTGATTCACAAAAAGTAAAATGGTAGTCTTTTTAGCTGGTGGTTGTTGAAGTGCATTACATAATGCTCTAATAACAAACCAAGCAACCACAGGCAAGTCTCCAAACTTTATTTGCAGTCTCCTACTTTTGTAGCTAGAGTTCAAACCAGGGCATTGTCTCTGTGGGGTAGTTCTTACTTGTTGGCAACTCCTTGCATTCTTTATTGTTCAAACACATTATTTGGAGTTTGCCTTCCACTGTGTGGATGTCTTTTTCTATTTTCTTTGTTTCATAGGATACAATTAACATAAATTCAATTTCCAGGTGAGTACGGTCATGCATTCAGGGGTTAGCCCTTCATCTTAACTTTTTGAAGGAGCATCATTTAATCCAGAATGATGGCTAATACAGTAGAGAACAGTACCTATGTAATGCATACATATAGTTATTCTACTTAGCTAAAATGTGCTTGATCACAGGTAATCCAAATGTGGATATAAGAATGCAAGTCATTTTGTGATAGGTTTTTGTTGCTGTGGTTATTTTAGACAGCGGTTTTGTTATTCTATTGTGTTTAATGAAAATATGAAGGTATCATGGCTATAAACCAATATAATTGTCATTATGTATGGAAAAGTAAATGAATGACTTACTGTAGAATAAATGAATGTCCATTTGTAATATGGATATAATTTAAATTCTCTTTAAGGAAAATGAAACCTTCATTACATTGCATAAAATTAATTTGTAGTGATCATAATCCAAAAGACCAATGAAATTGCAAATGAACTTTATGGAATACACAGCTTGAGAACATCCTGCAATTATTTTAGCAACCCTGTTTTTCATTTTTAAGTGTCATAGGAAACAAATGATGTTAATATTTCTCTTTTGAACAACTGTTTTGTAGAGCATATGATGAGGTTAACCACTAATCACCTGAAAGAAATTACAAAATTATAATACCAATGAAGTCTTGGCGGCAAAGTGCTTAAATCATTTGGCTGCTAACCTTGAAGTTGGTGATTTTAACCTACCAGGAATTCCATTAGAAAAAGAAAATATTACATTCTGCTTCTTCAAAATTTGACACTTTCTACTCTGTTCTAGACAATCAATTTTAGTTGGAGTTGACTGTATGCCAGTGCATTGGGGATTTTGGGGGATGGGGAATGCTTAAAAAACTACAAGGATTAGTAAAGCATAATTTATTATAGAATACAACAACAAATTACAATAGAAAAAGGCTAAAGGTGCTTTTTTGCAAGGCATTTATGTGGTAGTAATTTATATAGTAAGGTGTTTTTATATATAGTCCTCCATTTTCTAACTTTTGCATCTGTTTTATAAATCTTAACTTCTACAACTGTTTTATAGCAAATCAACAAACACGCTGAAACAAAATCTAAGGAGGGTTTCTGAAGCTGTAACCTTATCTTTCCTCTAGAGATATTATTCCTGTGTTTGAACTGCCAACCTTGTGGTGAGCCTAACAAGTACCATAATATGCTACCAGGGCTCCTTATATCTCTGGGCACAATGTGTCATAACAAGAAGGATTTTCCAATCTTAAACTGTTTCATTGACAGGCAAACTGCCAGCTGTCTGCTTAGCTAAGAAAAACAATGCTAAATCACAGAACTGGCTGAAATCAGAGCTGTCACACCTAATATGTGAAGTGATAGTCATGTTTTCTACCTACCTTTTGACAAGAGGGGGCAACAATCAAGCCTCCATCAAAGCCCCAGACATAAACTAATTGACATCTTTGTATCCTCTCTTCCAATTGAGTTTGAGCAGAGGACTACTGCAGTCACTAGTGACAAACAATTCTCACACTTCAGAATGACTGCTGACCCATACCTAATGCAGCGAACTTGATTTGAGATCCAGTGTACTTCCCTAATCTGGCTCATCAAGCTAGACATTCTTTCATTTTGGGTGTTTCTTGAGAAACTTTGGCCAAGTCCCCTTTCTTGTTCACCTCCGCTGTATGTCAGCTTTGGAGATTTTAGCTGATACCCTACCCCTTGGCCCAATTCACCAGTGTGTAACCGCTTGAGTCTGCAAACACGCAACAGGACCGATTTCATGTGAATGAGGAGAAACTACCATCCAGGCGGACATTCAAACTTCGGATTTGGGAATTGCGAGTCTCCACCACCCTAGCCATATTCTTGAGAGTTCTTAAATTCTGTGAGACGGTACAGCAAACCGAAGAACATATGGGAGTGAGGAAACATGCCAGGTGGAGGAATGTCTTATCAATCATAATGGAGCGGGATAGCATGGGGGGGGCCGGGGGGCTGAGCCCCGGTGGCGTAGTGGTTGTGCGTGGGACTGCAGTCCACTGGGTTAGAGGTTCAAATCCAGCAGGCTGGGCTTCCTACTCCCACCACCAAAGGGCAGTTAGGCCCCAAAAACAAAAAAAGAAAAGCTTTTGATTTAGTTTTTCTCAACCTCATTGTATAAATCTCGCTAAAATGCATACATATTTCTCTATCATGTACAATATAATACTTATAGAACTGTATAGATAAATCATATCCCCTATCAATATTTTAAATTTAATCATTCCAAAGAGTATACATATGTGTATGAATTTCTATGCCAACTTTTACTTTATATTAAAAGATTTAACATTATTAACAGATCTTCTTTAATTATATAGTGATATGTAAATATACTTACTACACATATTATTTATATATTACTATATTAGTAACTATATGGCTATATATTATTTATACTTTATATAAAATCATATGATTGCATTATTATTGATATTTATTTTAGCTATTACATAGCTATATACTTATAAGATGTTGATATACAACTTATCTATTATACATATTCTTTTTTAAAAAATTTTATTGGGGGTTCTTACAGCTACTACAACTTTTAGTACATCGTTTGTATCAAGCACATTTGCACACATATTTCCACATACATTTCCCAATATTTTCCACTTGAGCCCTTGATACAAGCTCCTCTTTAAAAAAAAAACAACAACCTCCCCTTTCCCCTCCCCCCCATTTTTTTAAATTAATCATTTTATTGGGGGGCCCCTACAACTCCCATCACAATCCCTAACAACATCAGTTGTATTCAGGCCACTTTTACACACCCATTGCCATCATCCCTCTCAAAACATTCTCCCTCCCTCCAGGCCCCCATTATCAGCTCCCTATATTACCCTCCCTCCCCACCTTCCCCTTGAACCCTTAGTAATTTACAAATTATTTTTTCATCCTGTACACTGTCCAATGTGTCCCAACACTCACTTCCCTGATGTCCGTGCCCCAGAGAGAAGGCTACGTGTAGATCCCTGAAGTTGGCTCTCCCTCTCCATTCCTCCATCCCTCCACCCTCCTGGTATTACTCATCACTAGCCTTGATGGATCTTCTATCCTAAGTTTCCCATGTTTCCAACTTCACTGTATGTTTCCTGGTCTAGCTGGATTTATGTGGTAGAATTGGGTCATGATAGTAGGTGGGAGGCAGCATGGGAACTAGAGAAGGTTGCATATTTCATAGCTCCTACCCTGTATCTTAACTGACTCATCTCCTCCTTGCAATCCCTCTGCAAAAGGATGTCACCTCACCTATTGATGGGCTTTGGGTCCCCAATCTGTACTCCCCCTCATTAATAATAATATAATTTTAGCTCATTTATGCCTGACACCGGATCCCTTCACCACCTCATGATCACACAGGCTGGTGTGGTTCTTCCGTGTGGGTTTTATTGCATCTGAGCTGAATGGCTGCTTCTTTACTCAAGCCTTTAAGTCCCCAGACGCTAGACCTTTTGGTAGCCGGGCACCATCAGCTTTCTTCACCACATTTGCTTATGTCCTCACATTTGTCCTCAGGGATCATATCAGGAAAGTGAGCATGCAAAGTTGTGCTTTTGAGTTCTTGAAGCTTGATATCTCATCCCTTTGACACTTCATGATTCCACATGCTAGTGTGGTTCTTCCATGTGGGCTTTGTTGCTTCCGAGCTAGATGGCTGCTTGTTTACTTTCAAGCCTTTAAGTCCCCAGATGCTCCATCTTTTGACAGCCGGGCACCATCAGCTTCTTCACCACCTTTGCTTATGCACACATTTGTCTTCAGTGATCATGTCGGAAAGGTGAGCATCTTGGAATGCAAATTTTTTTCTTTTTTTTTTCTTTTTTGGAAGGGCATCACTGCCCTCAGGTGGTGGGAGTAGGAGACCCAGCCTTTGCTCTGTGAAGCTGGAATCGAACCTCCATCCCAGTGGACCGCAGTCCTGCGCACAACCACTATGCCACCGGGGCTCAGCCCGGAATGCCAATTTAATAGAACAAAGTGTTCTTGAACAGAGGAGATACTAGAGTGGAGGTCCAATTCCCATCTGTTGTCCTACTACTAACCCTATAAGTAATTAATCTCTTTCCCCATCCTCACTTATAAATATATGCCCCTATGTACATACCTGTATTAGAACCTCTATAAGTGTTCATTAACCCCCAGTTCCTTCCTCTATTTCCATTTGCTTCCCTCTTGTCCCACTATCATGCTCACTCTCCCTTTGGGTTTCAGTATTTTTTCTTTGTTACATTAGTCTTAATCAATCCCTATTGACCTTCTCTCACCCACCTTGTCCCTGCATTTGTATCAATTGTTATTCCCTTTTTCCTGGGCTGGTCGACATCACCACCTTTCCCCCTCCTCCCCCTCTTCAATGTCCCCTACCTTGGAGCCATCAGACTTGTCATTTTTACCTCCAACCTCTTTGCCCAGTCTATCTTGTCTAGATAGACCTGTAGAGGTAACAATATGTAGAAGAAAGGTCTCCTAAAATGGAGCAACTTAAGCAAATAAAACAATGATAACAACAGCAAGAAACCGCCTCAATGTGCTATACAATATGTAACATAATAATAAAAAATAATAATAAAATAATAGCAGTATAAGAACCTATATAAAGTTCAAGGTCTGTTGTTGACCTCCTAGAGTGGCCCCTAGTTGAGTTGGATGGGGTGCCAATACCCTGGCCCCAAAGTATATCCTTGTCACTCCATCTGTGACTCTACACTCTGCTGCACACTCTTAGTGCTTTGCATTGGTGTGGTTGTGTCCAACAGGGTATAATCTTGACCCCGTTTCTTCTTCCTGGCCCCAATAGGCCTTGGGTCTGTGAGGGTAGACGTATTTCTTAATGGGGCTGGTCGTGCAGTCCTCTTTGTGCAGTAGGTGTTCTGAATGGGATTATTGCCCTGAAGGCTCGATGGGCCAGGATGCACGTCGTTCTCTCTTCCTCCATATTCTTATTTTTTTAAAGATTGTTAAGGCTAAATATATTGAGATATTTAAATATTGGTTTTAGCTTTACCTACTTCTTCTTTTTAACCAATCATCAAATATTTATTATAATAATTTTATTTCTAGTACTTTAAACTATTTATAAAATGAAAAAGGATTCTGTCTGTCCGGGTAGACTAGAGGAACAAATTTCAGAGACATGCATATAGGTATAAGGAAAGGGTTTATATACAAAAGAAATGTGACCCCAAGAAGGCATCCCAATCCAGTCCAGTGTAAAGTCATAAGTCCAATAATAACTCATATGCCCGTACTCAGTCTATAAAGTCTGCTTCCGACTCAGGAAGTCACAGGTCAGTAGGTGCAGAATTCTGGCGCTGGCAGGGGTCTCCCCATGGCTCCTCGCTTCCAGGGATCAGGTCCATCAACAGCATGCCACTCCAGCTTCAGAGGTCTGTCTTCATCAGGGCAAAGCCTGTGGTCTCTCCACCGGCTACTCCAGCCTCCCAGCCACTGCCATTCTGTGTTGTCTGTGGTTAGTCATCTCTCTAATTAACTCTCAACAACTGGGGAAGATAGCTTCTCATCTTCATGAGGGAAATATCATGAGATTTCCCAGGAGTCTCAGGTGAAAGCCATGCCGACACAGAGGCCTCATCAGCTACTCAATGGCTATCTCCAGATTAAGAGGCCAGACTCCATCCCTACATTTTAATCATAAAATTAACATAAGTACATGATTTCCACAGGGTTTATATGCTTTAAAAATTTTATAAAATATATTATTATAATGACAGCACTCAGACTTTATATAATGGTAGCTACTAGGTACGTTGATAAGCTTGAATATATGTGTTAAAAACAAATAAGTCTCAAACGCTTACTATGTTTATCTGAAGGTTAATACCATGAATATATCCAGGAGATTACTGTCTTAGAGGGCTCTAATAAATTATAGCATACTAATCTACAATAGCAAAATATGATAAAATATTTCATCCAATGGCCAGGACATGATTCATTAAAAGTATCTGCCTGAATGTTACACTGAGAAACATTGGTAAATACTAGATCCTCTGGCTACACAAGAAGTAGAATTCAACTGCCCATGATCCCAAACCTACTGACACAAGATGGGTTCACATATGCCTCCACCCTCCATCGTTTTTTTTGTTTTTTTTTTATCTTATTATGATAATACCCTTTCTTCCTATGACTCCACTTTTCTGTTGGGTTCATTGATCCATTGTAATAACCACATATAGCTCACACACAATACTCTCAACTAAAAAGATGTGTCAGTGGAGTTAAACAGCTTCACAAACCATGATAATAAAAATATTAGGATATCATCATTGGTCTACAGCAACAACTTTCATCAGTCAACTGGCAAATCCCTCAATAATATTAGCCTCTCAGACAAGTGGTTCCTTGGTCTCTGCCTCTGTTTGCCGGGAAGCATACTCGATTCTTTGCCTGACAGTTTCATTGCCTTGGTACTGCTCCTCTGTTCTGTCTCATGGTCTCCTGGCCTAGGCTTCTAGTATCAGTCTGGATCCTTTGCTCTATCTTAAGCTCTGTGTGCAATCTTTGATGCCTCCCATCTCAACCTCCACCATGTCAGATTGTGGATCTCAATCATGATCCAATGTGGCTCTCCTAGTGCTAGGATTATGGTTTCTCCCTGCTTTTGTCTCTGGGCTCGCTTATTCTTAAAGCTAGGGCATCAGGATTGAAAACATCAGTCCCCTCACTGAGTGGTTTTTGCACACTGTATTTGCATGGTATTTACAATTTGTTTTGTATTTACAATAATTTGATGCGAGTCACATGATATGAAAAGAAGAGCCATATTAAGAGATTTCATTTCACCACACCACTGATGCTATATTTTGGCTTAACAGGAATGTATGCTTTTCTATATACAAAATTCAGTATGGGTAAATCAATAGAGACAGTAATTCTGTTAATGATTTTCTTAGGATTATGGCAGGGGAACTTGGTGGTGTGGGGGGTCTGGTGAGCTAATAACAATGAGCAAAAGTAAGAAGAAAATGTTCCAAAATTGATTGTTTTGATGATTGTACAACACTTTTTAATAGGATTAAATGATTTAATTGCCTGATACATAAATCATATGCCAATAAAACTGTTTTTTAGAATGGAACTGAGTACATGTTAAGTCATTTAATTTTTATTTTTTAAATCGTTTAAAAATCCTTTCTTCTACCTAAAGACTCAGAATTGAAGATTGCAGAAAACTATGTGATTGAATAAGAAACCCAGGAAGAATTATTCTTCCTAAGGTTAGTGCTCCCAAAATATTTGGTAGAACCACTAGAAATTAAATTTCATTTTAAAACATATGGAAATAATCTTTCTGTACTTGAGAATGAGTTTCTTTGGCATAATATTTCCACTTAACACATACTCAAGGATTGCCCATTATATGAATAGATAGATGAAAAGGTGGTACCATCCTCAGTTGAAGCAACTCAAGAAACTATTGGAAGCATAATTTGATCCTCAGGCTGAATACATTTGGGTGAGATCCATGGTTAAAATCAAATTTAGATGATAAATATTTCCTATTCTAATGGACTATATAATTTAATTCATCAGAAAAGGTATATGCTCTGCCAAGGCCAGCTCTTTCATTTAACCTGATCATGTGATTTTGAAAGAGCTTTCTTTGTATCCTGAATGAGTTCAGCTTGATTTCTCCTGAATGCAGTGAAATATAAAGGAAGAATAAATTGATGTCTTGAGAAATAAAAAGAATCATGAATTTCTACAAAATAATATTATTTCAGACTAGGGATACAAATATTTTTAGAAAGCTACCATATCATAAAATATATCAAGAATACATTTCATTGACTGCCTTTGACTATACAATTTTATAAAGATATTTTTATTCACTCATTACTCATTTATTCATAGAACATTTACAGCATTTCTGCATTCCTGGAACTCTTCAAGAAATGGAGAATTGAAAACACAGATTTGAAAATCTTCCATGAAAGTAATTTGTTACACTTAGATCCTTAGGCAGAACATTTAAAACGTGGTTTCATGTTACAGTAACATAGAATTGAGTTCAAAGAATAAAATGGTGCTGTACCAGTGACAGTATATGTGGTTTAGAAGGTAGGTTTCAATGCACTTCCCTTATACTAAAATAACCACAAACAATTTTTATCAACAAGAATTTACTCTATACTTTTAAAAGAAATAATATATCAAAACCCATGGAATCATTTGAATTTATTCTTGTAATCATAAATTAATTTTAGTATCAAAATAGTATAAAATAGATCATCCTCCAGTCTTATTAAAAATACTCAATGTACAGTATTTGTGGAGCACTATCTATAAAAATCAAATGATCACTTTGTGCCATGCAAAAACATATTTCAATGATTTGTTGGGTATAATTATGTATATATCAATATGAATCCCCTGTTTCTCAAGATATGTGAGCGCTACCTCATCAGACCAGAATGAAATCCAGGGCTGAAGAGACAGCCATGGCTGGCCATATTCGATGGGCAAGAGCTCATTTCATAACCACTTAAAAGGGAGAGTCCATGTGAATAAACTCGGATTTTTCAGTAGAAATCAAGAGGTCATGAGAACAACAGGTTGACATACATACAAGTCTGAAAGAAATATGAAAACAATAACAACAAATACCCACTGGCGATCAAGAATCTGACAAAAGTGGCCCGTGAATATTATGACAAAATTGGGAAATTTCCATATAAATAGAAATGGAAGCCACTTTTAAAAACCCAGTCAATTTTAAAAGGAATTGCAAAAAAAGTTCTTTTGGTAAAGAGGAAACAACAATAGACAACCACCTGAGATTAACATACGAGATAGAATTACCCAGAATTCAACCGAGGTGTAAAAGTATCCAAAGTGAAACTAGCCTCCAGAATTGAAAAAGAGATTTGAAAATTTTTACTGAAGGAAATTAAAAAGTGACATGAGGGAATAGTGTGGGTACGGAACGTCAGAATATAGAGGAAGTAAAGCATATTTCCAAAACTTGCAAAAATTGAAGGCATTAAGAGAGTTGCAAAAATGATAGCGTCATGGAAAAATACTAGGAAGAATGTAAGAGTTAAAGGCAATAAAAGTAAATACTGTTTCCTACACAATGTAGTAATAAATGTGATTTATGCATGTATATATATGGATAGACTCATAGTCTGGATCATATGAGAGAATGAGTGGGAGGATATTCACAAAAATACACAGGTTTAACTAGCACATGGGTATATACCCTTGCTGCACCTATATCCATGAATATGGTAGTGCATACAGTCTGTTGCAAAGTCATGGACGTTTCTTAACGTTGATGGAATTTTTCATGGGGATAAGTTACTGGGTCTCAGAACTTATTTCTATGAGATATCCTTTTCAGAACTGAGGAGAGTCCTTTTCAGGCATAGTGAGGTCAACTGGCAGAATAAGTCACAAAGACAAAGTTTTACTGATTTTTAATGAGTAGTTGCTGAAAAGTTGTTAACCACCATCTTAAATGTCTTTTTTTGCTTTCTGGTCTTTCTCTGTTCAGAAGAAAATAGAATAATGAAAATCAAAGACACACATGGGAGCAATTGTTTCATTGGATTCATGAATAAATCAAAGGTGTCATCTTCTGAATCTGCCTGAAAATATCCATTCAATCATTTTAGATTAGCTTCTGCATGAGATATTAATTGAACTGGTTGATAATTTTCTCACAGTAAAGAAAGTACTTTTTTATTCCCATTCATGGGTAGAATCACATGGAACTGTCTGTGGCCTGATTTCAAGTCAACAGCAATTTTTATTCAGAAAGATACATTGAGAACGCAAGGCTGGCTCAGGCAGATAGTGTGAGAGCCAGCAGTGGCTGTGGAGCTGCCATGTCTGTCATTCCGTCGAGCTTTCAGGAACATGAGGGAACGTGTGAGAACCGTTTGAGATCATGCCAACCCTTCTCTGTCAATGAAAACTCCGCAGTACACAGCCAGCTCATCGACGCCGGAGCCTGAGTGCCAGAATGTGAAAGATGCGTCTGTATCTAGCAGTTTGTGTCTCGTTCCCACTAGATTACAGAAGGCTGTGTTAAAATCCACCAAGTCAGTTTTTACCACGTCTGCTCATCAGTGTCTTAACGTGTCACCAGGACGATTTAAGAAGTTTGGTGGTTTATTTTTGAGATGATTCCGCGAAACATCCATAGAGGATCATAGTAGGAAGCTAAGGTAGAGAGGAGAGACAGCCAGATAAACGTGAGTTGCCAAACAAGATAGCCTGTTACATCTAGGACCAGATCTCTATGGAAAACCCTGGAATGGAGTCTGAGACTGGAGCGCCGGCGCTATGCTCCAAGGCACCAAAGCAAAGAAATAGTTTTTATTGGGGCTGGTGAAGGTCTGAATGCAGGAAGATTGTGTAATAACTCAGAGAAAACCTCTCTTGGAGGCAAAAGGGGTTCTCTTCACTTCAGAAAGCTAAGGACAGAGATGCGTCATTTGGTGGCTGGTGAGAATTCGGATAATATTTGT